>QXEO01000249.1:600000-807346 GCA_007115705.1 Dactylis glomerata | reverse complement strand
CAATTCAACCTACAAGCGACCAGCATCAACGGAAGAAGTCAAAGCTTGCACGAGAATCACAACGATAGTCGATGTTTCCAACGAGAGAGCAATAGATGCCTTCACAATTGGACTACGGCGAGCAGATCTAGTCAAAGAGATGAGGTGGATCAAGCCAAAAACAGTAGCAGAACTCATGGACATAGCAAACAGATTCGCAGACGGCGAAGATGCTTGTCACAACAAGAGAACACGATCACCCAAAGATGACAGAGGAAACATGTATAGCAACCAGAAGGCAAAGATCCCGCAACTACGACAATTACGGCTCCCACAGTCAAGTAGCCGCAAGATACAGAGAAAAATTATCAAGGAGAAGACCACAGAAACACATGGTATCGAAACAATGGTAGAGAAGACTCGAGCAGCACCAGGCAGTTTCAGCCTAGAGGTTCAAGAAAATACAACCAGTCACCAGATGATATGCTCAATGGGCCATGCCACATGCACTACGCGTATGTCGACGGCAAGAGAGTATCATGGCACGCAATGAAAGATTGTAGGACATTCCTTAAACTACAAGAAGCGGTAGGGTACAAACAAGCCGAAGCAAGGAGGCAAGGATACAATAGAAACACAAGCAGTGCACCTCCAACAAATCAGCATGCAACAAATGGAGCCGCACAAGGACAAGGTCAACCAAGTTAGGAAACGAAAACGACGGAGGATACATCCCGTCCAAAGGACAACATCACTGTGATGATACAACTAGTACCAAAGTCAAACAAAGAGCAGAAAAACATATCTCGACAAGTCAATTTAGCAATAACATCGCCTCCAGCATCTACAGAATATTTGCACTGGTTCGAGCAGCCGATAGAGTTCAACAGAGAAGACCACCCAATAATGGTGCCTCGGCCAGGTAATGCGCCTCTGGTACTCAAAGCTCAAATAGGAGGATACGACGTGGAAGAGTGTTTATGGACGCAGGGAGCGATGTAAATCTGATATACGTGAAAACCCTCTGAGCAATACGCATATCACTAGAGTTCCTTAAGCCGACAGATTGTTCTTTCCATGGAATCGTACCTGGAAGCGCAAACTACCCATTGGGTTGAATAGCACTCGACGTTTGCTTCGGTAACCGCCAGAACTACAAAAGGGAAACACCAGACTTCAAAGTCATGGACTGGCCCTCCCAGTATCACGCGATCCTCGGGCGACCCGTGTTTTCGCATTTTAATGGCAGTTCCTCATTGCACCTACCTGGTACTCAAGATGTCAGGACCCGATGGAATTATCACAGATAAAGGAAGCTTTGAGCTCTCAGATATATGCGACAAATAGTGCCATAAAATGGCGCAAACATTTGGCATGATAGCGCAATATGGACAACCTAAAGGAAAAATAGAAAAGGAGACATCAACAACTACAAGGCAACCCTACGAAGACAAAGTCGACAACATCGAGCCAGAAGCAAAGAAACTTTGAGTCCAAACTGAGGACCCGAACAAAACTACAGCAAACGAGTCCGAGACTCCTACCACCTAGGCAACATTTTCTTAAGCAAATAGAAACTAGAGTTAGTTCAATAAGGCTATTCAGCCACGAGTTATAAGGGCAAGACCCTCTGAACCCAGAACGCAGGCCACTGGTCGGGTGCCTTGGGTCACCCCGTGTATCTTTACATTCAGCATAATAAATAAAAGACAAGTTCCTCATACTTGGAGTTTACAACGTCGACTCTACTAGGGGGCTCCATCTCGAGAGTACTCAACGGCGGTAAATGCCAAAAACCGCGGCAAACGCACAAATTACGACAACATAGCGTCTTGAGTCGAAAATTCTGATACAGTCGCTAAAGACATCAGAGTAAATAAACTCTCACGCTCACAAAACAATTAAAGACAAAGCAAACAAATTACAATGAGGAAACATAATCCTTTCTGCAAGGGCACTTGATCTGATGAATCAACCATGAGTGGGTTCAAATAGTGATACTCATGGAAGAAATCAGCATCTGCTTCCAGCAGCTTAGTAATCATCCTTCTAGCAGGCTCAATCGTAGCTTCCATGTGGACCCGCAGTGGCATGGCTCTGGGGAGGAGGTAAGCCCCGGGAAATAGTATTGAAGTTAAGCTTTGAGTGCCACTTCCGCACCCAGCCAGGAGCAAAATTGGCACCAACAACCAGGTTAAGCTCTATAAGCCGATGAATACGCTAACTCATATTGACAACTTCGAGTAGCTGGCCAAAATTCTCAGGGAGCATCACTAAAAACATAGTCATCAAGGACTTTCGACAGCCGTCAACAGCTTCTCCAATATATTGGGCACGATCCTGCAACAGAATAATGGCGGTACGACAATGAGTGTTAGCCCAGAAAGTATTGGTATCTGAAGAAACCCTCTCAAGAGCCGCAGCTCGCTTGTTTACTTGACGATTTTCAGCAACGGGATCCAAGCAAACACCTGGGAAGCTAGAGTAAGGCTAGTTCAAACAAAAATAGTGACAAAGATATTCGGGGGCTCCGAGCAACTTACATTGGAGTTGCTCGCTTGCTGTCTCGATAATCTCGGTCATGTAAATATCACATTCTTCAAGTTGTACAATTTTGCCATAAGGATAGATATCTGATCCTCTAAAGAAGACACCTTTCTCAACAAATTGGATGATTTCTCGGCTTGTTCCATATCAGTCATAGTTTGATATTTCAAGGATGATAATCGACCCTCGAGATCCGCAATCCTTGAAAGGTGCTCAGCACAACGATCAGGCGAGTCAGGTTCAGAGGGAACCCCATGAATTTGTGAACCGGCTGTATTTATCGGCGGTAAGCTGCGTTCAATTTCAGGCATTTCGACCTCAAACTCAGGCTGGACAAGGAGGAAAATATGAATTCAAACACAAAATGAGCGGGATCCACAATTCACCATACAAAGTATTTACAAGGAAGAAGCTATTGAGTGACCAACAGGATAAAGTTTTTTACTACAACAAAAGGAACAACAGATTGCATTATCTTAAAAGAAACAAGCAAGAAGTCTATGACACCTCGGAGGGCGTGGAATCCGGTGCAGGAGGAGCGCTAGACGAAGGCGCAGCAGAGGACGGCGTCGACACCAGCAGAATCAGCTCGACAAGCTTCCAAGAGTATTTCTTCACCTCAGCAAAGAATTTCTTTATTTCAGAAGGATCGCAAGCCTGAGACGAGCTTACTTTGGACCAGTCAACTTGTTTGCCATGTGACAGTGACAAGGCCACCGTCCCTTTGGCTCCCCTTTTAACTGACAACCTCTTCAACTGAGCGTCGGGTCCTTGGTGGTATCAAACGCATCAACAAGCCTTTTCAGGATCGTGGTTAGCACGTCGTTCTTCTTCTTCGGGTAGAACTCAAAGAACAAGCGTGTCAGCATGTGTCAGGTGCGTTGCAATACATCTCTGGCATTCCTGCAGTTGGACTCCAGAACACCGTCAGCATCCAGCAAAGGGTCTTCCGCTTTGTCTGCACGAAGTTTATAAACCTCTCCAATCTGCTCTGCTGCAACACGACAATCTACATTCAGCAAGGTGCACAAACAATGGAAACCAAGGAGACTCGAATAGGGAAATCATATGTACTGCCAAACATCATCGACAATGAGTCGACGTGCTCAAAAATTGCCTGCTCATGTTTTTCCTGGCTTCGGCAAGATTCTTTTCTACCTTGGCAGCTTTTGCCTCCACAGTAGCAACATATTTCTTGCACTTGGCTTCGACAGTAGCTAGGCAGGATTGAGCGTCCTTCAAAGCCTTGGAATTGGCAATGAGCTCCTCCTCCAATGCTTTCTTGTGAGCAAGCGCAACAGACAAAGAAGCTACAGAGAAATGGAAAAGAGTCAGTTGCTTAAGGATTTCATCGACATCATAGTGAAAGAGAAAGTGATTTACCTTGTGATTAATTGGCAACTGTCTTAAACGACAAGCACTCTGAGACAAGTGCCAAAAACCTCTGTATAAGAGGCTGCAGTAAAGAAATAATCCCAGATCAGTTGCAGTAGCACAATTCCAAGAGATACCACAACAAAGTACTTACGTCATTCAAAGAAGGCGCAGCCTGATGCTTTTCGAGAGATAGGTCTAGCTGCGTAGGGTCCTTCTTGCGGCGTTTGGTTTTCGCCTCCGCCGTGGACTTTTTCGGCAACTCTATTACATGGGCCTCCTTGATGGGTTCCTTTGATGGATTTCCCTTTGAAGCCGAGGATACGGAAAGCGTGGGTTCCTGCGCCTTGGGTTCTTCTTCGACAGCTTCATCACTGGAGTCAGCAAATATAAAGTAACGACAAGGAAATACTCAAACCACAAGGAGAAACAACAAAAGTTAAAAGGGTTGCAGCACAAAAGCTTACGAGTTAGAATCTAGCATGGCAAATAAAGATGGAGGTGGCTTCGAAGAAGTTGGGCGATCTTGAGGCGCATCTTTGAATGTACTCAAAGTAGCCGCATCCTCTTGGCGCTTTCTTTTCTTCCCCTTGTGTTTGATCAGCAGAATCAGCGGGGGGAGGGGACCGTGTTGAGCTATTCTCCTTGGAGGAAACTTTGGCTTCTTCTTCTCCTCGACTCTCGAAGGTCTCGGGGGCTTCGGGGTTAGAAGAAGTGACTTCAGCATTCAACGGTTCTTCTTCGGGAAGGGGAGGACGTGAAGCCAGGGAAAGATGACCCTGTAGCAAGACAAAAATAGTGCATCAAGAAACGAGGAAGGAGACAAAATAACAATGAGAGTGCAGAGAATTTCTTCGGGTTATAAAACTAGTACCTCTTGCAAGGGATGTGTGGAATCGAAAGGAACTGCTAGGCAGGCAGGAACTGCCTTCTTCGCAGTCAAGGTAGTCAGTGATCTCACCCTTTTCTCGAGATCCTTCAACTCTGGATCTTTTTGGGAAACTCGAGAAGGGTGTGTCACACCAGAATATGTCCAGAGCTAGGACACTCTAGCTTGTAGTGGCTGAATTTGTCGTTGCAGAAAGAAAACTATGAGTTGAGTCCCATTGAGTTCCGTCTCCGTTGCATTCTTCAGCTCTTGAATACGAGAAAGCAGTGGCCTGATTTCTTCGGCTTCAGTCTCTGACAGAAGAGCATCCTACGTGGTCAGCTTCGTCAAAGGTTTGGCCGCATCAAAAGGATCCAGTCCATATTCATCGGCTTCAGAGGACTTCCAGTCCTTAATATAGAACCATTATGTCTCCAACCTTGGATAGATTCAGCCATCTCAAATGCCAGATATTGCGATTCAAATTGCGCAGAAACAATGGTGCCCCCAAGATCATGAACTTCCTCTTTGGATGCATTAGGATGCAGACGAAAGAGATATTTCCATAGACCCCACTAGGGATTGATGCCTAGGAATGCCTAATAGAGAGTGATGAAGCAAGCAATGTGCAATAGGGAAATTTGGCGTGAGCTGATGTAGCTACACGCCGTAAACAAACAGAAGCCCACAAAGAAATTCGTGGGCAGGGAGAGAGAAACCACAGAGGAGAGAGGCAAGAAACATCACTCGGAATCCAGGCTGCGGTGCAGGGATGACCTCAGTGCTGGGGAAGATGACCTCGGCGGATTCCGCCAGAAACCCTTCCTTCTTCATCTTTGCCAGATCTTCTTCTGAGAAAGAGGACGCGGTGCAGCCCACAACTTGCTTCTTCACGCCTTTCTTCGCCATTTTCTTGTGATGTGTGATACGTCCAATTTGCATCACTATTTTGTATCATAATTTACTGTTATTCATTGATATATTTCATATTTAGATAAGATACTTATGTTATTTCCTTTGCTTTCACATGTTTGATGAACATCGGAGGAGTTGCTGCCGGAGTCAGGATTCTGCTGGAAAAAGGACCATCAAGAGACCATATTTTGAAGATCAGGAATATTCCAGAAAAATACCCAGAAATTATATTTTCCCAGAAGACTCAGGAACCCAGAAGGGGGAGTCGAGAGGAGCCAGGGGGCCCCACACGCTAGGGTGGCGCGGCCAGCCCCTGGCCGCGCCAGCCCTGCGTGAGGACGCCCTGGCCCACGTCTGGTCTCGCCCCTCCGCATACATCATCGTCCCCGAAAACCTAAGTCAGGGGGGGCTCAGAGTTAGACACTGCCGCCTCTGCGGGGCGGAAAACACCAGAGAGAGAAAAGCTCTCCGGCAGGCCGAAATCTGCCGGGGGAAATTCCTTCCCGGAGAGGGGAGATCGTCGCCATCGTCATCACCATCGCACCGGACTTCATCGGGATCATCATCATCATCATCATCATCTCCATCACCAGCACCTTCATCTCCACCATCACCACGCCATCCCGCTGTAACATCTTGAGTTGGATCTTGTTATATTCATAGGGGAAACTTTCCCGGTGTTGATTACTCTTGTAGTTGATGCTATTGGGTGGAACCATTGAATTAAGGTTTATGTCCAGATTGTTATTTACCATTATTTCACCTCTGATCATGATCCATATGATGTCTTGTGAGTAGTTCGTTTAGTTCTTGAGGACATGGGAGAAGTCAAGATGTTAGTAGTGAATTATTGTTGAGAAATATTTAATGGTTTGATATTGTTGTGGTGCTATTTCACTAGTGGTGTCATGTGAACGTCGACTACATGATACTTCACCATTTATGGGCCTAGTGAGATGCATTGTGTATTTGGCTACCGATTGTGGGGTTGCTGGAGTGACAGAAACCTAAACCTCCGTTGGGAAATCATTGCACCAGGGAGCGTAGGATCTTAGAGTTTAAGGCTGTGGTTAGATTTATCTTAATTACTTTCTTGTATTTGCGGATGCTTGCAAGGGGTATAATCACAAGTGTGTATTTATCCTAGTAAGGGTAGTGCGCTAGCACAGGTTCACCCCCATAACACCTATCAAACCAATGAATACTATTGGCTCTATGAAGCGAAAGCTCTTGACAGAAACTCCCGTGTGTCCTCGAGAACGTTTGGTTATTATAAGTACACAACCGGCTTGTCCTTTGCTGAAGAAAGGATTGGGCCACTTGCTGCAATTGTTACTATTGTCTTTTATTTACTCGCACTTTATTTACTTGTATTACCAAATACTCCTGAAAACCTGTTTGCTAGTATTTACAGTGATTCCTTGATCAAAACCACTCATCAACACCTTCTGCTCCTCGTTGGGTTCGACACTCTTATTTATCGAAAGTACTACAATACACCCCCTATACTTGAGGGTCATCAAGACTATTTTTTGGCGCCGTTGCCGGGGAGTGTAGCGCTATTGAAGAGTGGAATTGGTAAAGGTAACCGTCGCTGTGAGTATTGTTTTTATTTTGTCTTTTATTTTTGTTTTACTCTGCTATGGAGAACTCTCCATTTGGTTTCGTATTTGGAAACACATCTACTACTACTGCTGCTGCTGCACATGCAGGGGAACCACCACCGCCACCGCCTGCTGAAATTGATCCTTTTAAAATACCTATGAAAATTGTTGGGCGAATTATGGATAACTGCTATTCAGGAGATGGAACTGTCCATCCAGGTGATCATTTATTATTTATACATAAATTATGCGAGTTGTTCAGATGTGCAGGTATTTCACCAAGCCAGGTCAAGAAGAAATTATTCTCATTATCATTGAAAGGCAAAGCTGAAGAGTGGTATCGACTACTCCAAGATGGTCCATCTATGGCATGGGAGGATATTGTACCTCTCTTTTATTCCAAGTTTTATCCTCCAAGTGAAATTCATAAAGACCGTAACCGGATATATAATTTTTGGCCTCATGATGGAGAGAGTATTGCCCAAGCGTGGGGGAGATTGAAGTTACTAATGCTCAAATGCCCCATTCATGAGCTCCCCAATAATATTGTTATTGATAATTTTTATGCGCGGCTTACTCTTCCTGATAAGGATTATTTGGATGCTTCTTGCTTTGGATCATTTACTCATATGAAAGAAGATGCTAAGTGGAAACTTCTTGACCGTATACAAGAAAATGCTGAAGGATGGGAAAACGACAAAGGTAGGAAGTCAGGTATAAACTATGATTATGAATGCATTAAATCTTTTATGGAGACCGATGACTTTCATGGTGTTAGCGCTGCCTATGGTCTTGATTCTCAAATACTTGCTAATTGTCTTAAGGCCTTTGCCTCTTATATTGATGTTCCAAAGAAAGATTGGAACAAATATCATGCGCCTTATAAAGATTCTATTAGTCATATTCCTGCTGCAGCTACTGAAGTTTGTACTGTTGATAGCATTGTGCCTGAGCCTTATTTTGAGAAGACACCTTTCCCTGCTAAGGTAAAGAAGTATTCTACTTTGGTAAGTGTGTCTAATAAAAGTACTAAGAAAGCTGCAGAACCTGATGAGCAAATTACTATTAAGTCTCCTGTAGCTATATTGAAGGATCTTGTTACTAAAGATGTAGGGGATGAATATATTCTTTTTTGTGAAGATGCTTCTAACATTCTCTCACATCCTAAAAAGCATAGGAAAGCAAGTGTTCCTGTTATTTCTGTTAGGATTGGAGATCATTGCTATTATGGTTTATGTGATATTGGTGCTAGTGCAAGTGCTATTCCTTTAGAGCTTTACAAAGAAATCATGCACGAGATTGGCGCTTGTGAACTTGAAGATATTGATGTGGTTGTTCAGCTTGCTAACAGAGAGACTGTGTGGCCTCTTGGTATAGTTCGAAATGTGGAAGTTCTATGCGGTAAGACTAAATACCCTACTGATTTTCTAGTACTTGGTAAGGAGGCTAGTAAAACTTGTCCTATTATTTTTGGTCGACCATTTTTGAACACCTGTGGCGCCGTGATAGATTGTAAGAAGGAGATTTTTTTTACTAAGTTTAATGGAGAGTCTTATGAGTTTAATTTTTCCAAGTTTGCAAAGACTTCTTATGAAAATGACACGCCTAATGAAATTTTTCGAGTTGAACAGCTTGCTTCTATTGCTCTTGCTCCTAATAATGCCTTACAGCAATTCATGGAAGATCACGAAAGTGATGTTTTTAGCAAGGAAAGAGAAGAGATTGACGACATTCTTCTTCGTCAGCCACCATTACTTAAACATAATCTACCTGTGGAGGATCTTGGTACCACTTTGCCGCCTAAAGAAGATCCTGTGTTTGAATTAAAACCTTTGCCTGATGACCTCAAATATGCTTATATTGATGATAATAAAATATATCCTGTTATTATTAGCTCTAAACTTTCAGGAAAGGAAGAAGAGAGATTATTGGAGATATTGAGGAAACACCAAGGAGCTATGGGATATACTCTGGATGATTTAAAAGGGATTTCTCCCACTTTATGTCAGCATGCCATCAATATGGAGAAAGATGCGAAGCCAGTCGTGGAGCATCAACGCCGCCTAATTCCCAAGATGAAGGATGTGGTAAGAAATGAGGTATTAAAACTCCTTGATGCTGGTATCATTTATCCTATTGCTGATAATAGATGGGTTAGTCCTGTTCATTGTGTTCCTAAGAAAGGAGGTATGACTGTTGTGCCTAATGAGAATAACGAGCTTATTCCTCAAAGGGTAGTAGTTGGTTATAGAATGTGCATTGATTATAGGAAGGTAAACAAAGTTACTAAGAAAGATCATTACCCTTTACCATTTATAGATCAAATGCTATAAAGGTTGTCTAAGAAGACTCATTTTTGTTTCCTTGATGGTTATTCTGGTTTTTCTCAAATTGCTGTTAAGAAGGATGATCAAGAGAAAACCACTTTTACTTGTCCTTATGGAACTTATGCTTATAGACGTATGCCGTTTGGTTTATGCAATGCTCCTGCTACTTTTCAAAGATGCATGTCTGCTATTTTTCATGGTTTTTGTGAAGAAATTGTGGAGGTCTTCATTGACGATTTCTCCGTCTATGGAACTTCTTTTGATAATTGTTTGCACAACCTTGATAAAGTTTTGCAGAGGTGTGAAGAGACTAACCTTGTTCTTAATTGGGAGAAATGCCACTTTATGGTAAATGAAGGAATTGTCCTTGGACATAAAATTTCTGAAAGAGGTATTGAAGTTGACAGAGCAAAAGTGGAGGCGATTGAGAAAATGCCTTGTCCTAGAGATGTTAAAGGTATTCGTAGTATTCTTGGTCATGCTGGTTTCTATAGGAGGTTTATTAAATATTTCTCTAAGATTTCAAAGCCTCTTACCTATATTCTTCAAAAGGATGTACCATTTGTCTTTGATGATGATTGTAAGGAAGCTTTTGAAACTCTTAAGAAGGCTTTAACTACAGCTCCTATTGTTCAACCACCTGATTGGAATTTACCTTTTGAAATTATGTGTGATGCTAGTGATTTTGCTGTTGGTGCTGTTCTTGGACAATGCATTGATAATAAGTTGAATGTTATTCATTATGCTAGTAAGACTCTTGATGCTGCTCAAAAGAATTATGCTACTACTGAGAAAGAGTTTCTTGCTGTTGTTTTTGCATGTGATAAGTTTAGATCTTACATTGTTGATTCTAAAGTTACTATTCATACTGATCACGCTGCTATTAGATATCTTATGACTAAGAAGGATGCTAAGCCTAGGCTTATTAGATGGGTGTTGCTTTTACAAGAGTTTGATTTGCATATCATAGATAGGAAAGGTGCTGAAAATCCTGTGGCTGACAACTTGTCTAGATTGGAAAACATTTCTTTTGATCCTATTCCTGTTAATGATAGTTTTCCAAATGAACAGTTGGCTGCAATTAATGTAACTTCGCGAGACCTTCCTTGGTATGCTGATTATGCTAACTTTATTGTTTCCAAGTATTTGCCTCCGACCTTTACAGCTCAGCAAAGAAGAAAATTCTTTTATGATTTGAGGCATTATTTTTGGGATGACCCACATTTATATAAAGAAGGAGTTGATGGTATTATGAGAAGATGCGTACCGGAATATGAGCAACAAGAGATATTAAGAAAATGCCATAGTAGTGCCTATGGAGGGCATCATGCTGGAGACAGAACCGCACAAAAGGTTCTACAATCAGGTTTTTATTGGCCAACCCTCTTTAATGATGCCAGAAGGTATGTTTTATCTTGCGATGAATGTCAAAGAGTTGGTAATATTTCTAGACGCAATGAGATACCTATGAATTACACTCTTGTTATTGAACCGTTTGATTGTTGGGGATTTGACTTTATGGGTCCTTTTCCTCCTTCAAAAGGCTATACCCATATACTTGTTGCTGTTGATTATGTTACTAAATGGGTAGAAGCCATACCTACAAAGAGTGTCGATGGTGAGACTTCGTTAAAAATGCTTAAGGATGTTATTTTTCCTAGGTTCGGAGTGCCTAGATATCTTATGACTGACGGAGGTTCTCATTTCATTCACGGTGGTTTTAGAAAAACTCTTTCTAAATATGATGTCAATCATAGAATTGCTTCTGCTTATCATCCCCAAACTAGTGGGCAGGTAGAGCTTTCAAATAGGGAGATCAAGTCTATCTTGCAGAAGACTGTCAATAGATCTAGGAAAAACGGGGCTAGTAAGTTAAACGACGCTTTATGGGCTTATAGAACTGCTTATAAGAATCCCATGGGTATATCTCCTTATAAGATGGTTTACGGAAAAGCGTGTCACTTGCCCTTAGAATTAGAACACAAAGCTTTTTGGGCAGTGAGAGAGCTTAATAGAGATTTTAAACTAGCCGGTAAGAAAAGGCTATTAGATTTGAGTTCTCTAGATGAGTGGAGAAACGAAGCTTATGAGAATGCCAGACTTTTTAAAGAGAAACTCAACAATGGCATGATAAGAGAATTCTTAAGAGAGAGTTCCATGTTGGTGAGAAAGTTCTTTTGTATAGGTCTCGTCTCAGATTTTTTGCAGGAAAATTACTCTCTAAATGGGAAGGACCATATGTTATTGTGGAAGTGTACCGTTCAGGTGCTATTAAGATTGCTTCATTGAAAGATGATTCTACACAAGTGGTGAATGGGCAAAGACTCAAGCATTATATTTCTGGAGATTCTTATAATGAAGATGTTGCTGTTATTGAAACTGTTTCTCCGGAAGAATTCATCCAAGACAAATTGCAGGTACCTGCAGAGTTCGCTTTCGAATAGGTAACAGTTCTAGTCAGAAAAGTTTCGCGAAAAGTTCTTCCTTTAATATTTTTGCTGTTTTTACTAAATATGAAAAATCACGAGGCGAAAACGGGGAGGAAAGAGAGTCCGTGTGTGTCTCACACACAGGTGGCCCGGCCCACCCCTGGCCGCGCCACCCATGTGTGAGAACATACCGGAACTCGTTTCCGTCCCGGTTTCCTCCTGTGACTTCGTTTCGATGTATAATTTTTACTCATTTAACCCCCCGGAGTCCCCGAGGTCTGTATATCGTTTTCTCGTCATGTTTTGTTTCGAGCTGTTTCTTCCAGGAGTTGTGCTTGGGGGAGCCATGACCTCTTCAAGTGACAACAAGGGCAAAGGGCCCTATGTAGATGATCACCAGCGCCAGAAGTGGAAGGAGGCGCTAGGTTCTGGAAGAGCAAGGCCGACAAACCCTGCTTTTGAAGGACCAACGAAAGCTAGGCATATCTTTTCTCATGATTTGCAGGGACCAACATATCATGTTTTGGATCTTGACTCCATGCCCGTGATAGAACACGGCATGCTGGTCACTTTTGAGTTTTGCACTCAACATCAAGCTTTGAAGAGGGAGGTAAAGATGCTTCAAGAAGAGAATCTCAGGCTTCGCATGATGCAGGAATATTTCATTAATCCAAGGCTGCTTCCAATACCGCCAAAGGAGTAATTCGTCATCGGTATAGGCATCCCCTTGGCTTGTTCCAAGCTTGAGGGAGTGCCGTGGTATCACATCATTACCTTTTGCTCATTTACTTTTCAAAGTAGTGTCATATCATGAATAAAGAAGTTATCTTATAGAATAGTTTGCAGTTTGGAAGTATCCTCCTTAGTTGGTTATCTATGTATCCCTTGGTGTGAGTTGCGGTAATAAAATATTAATGAGAAGTTTTATCGTTTACTTTTCGCACACTTTATGTTAGTTTGCAATCTCTCTTATGTGACTAGTCTTGTTGATTGGTATTGGTATCATATTGGGAGCATGAGTAGATTTAGTTGGTTTTGGCAAACCTAGCTTGGTCAGTAGCAACTTTACCTTGAGGTTTGAGTAGAAAAGAATAAAGAAGTGCTTGCAGTTACATCACTTCAGTTTTCCCTTATGTTTGGCTTATAAGCATTGTTATTCTTAAAGTTAAAATCGTTGTACTTTCAAGGGAGTTTGCATGATTGTTCTTATTATATGTATGTTTGTTTGTTTCCTGCAACTCTTATGCTTGCTACCTAGCCTTGCTAGCCAAAAACCTGTACTGAGAGGAAATACTTCTCGTGCATCCAATTCCCAAAAGCCAAGTTACTTCCAAAGAGTCCACTATAAATTCCTATGCATGGTATTTCAAGCCATTCCAAGTAAATTTTCATGTGCTACCTTTCAAAAACCTTCAAACACTTCACATTTTTGTGCCACTGTTTTTAGCTCATGAGGACGTAGTGGATGGGTTTGTTATCTTCCATACTAAATTAAGTACCCCTCGACTAGGCAGCTTCATCTGCTCGTCATTAATTTTGCAAGGGAGCTGGTCAGACCATTATAATCTCAAAAAGAAAAGAAAGAAAAAAGGCACTCCTCCAATGGAATGTGAAAGTTGGTCGGCACCCGATGGAATCGGTTAGCCATGGTTTGAGAAAGGAAAAAGGTGGGGAGGAGTGCAAAGCTATAAAAGAGCACCAAAGTGCCAATTAATCAAACATCTCGGAACCGCTCTCACTTGTTTAGTATGGAAGATATCAAGAACTCTGTTGCTAGTCGTTGACAAAAGCAACCACCTCTCAAAATAACTTTTTACTTCTGTTTTACAAATGAAAAGCTCTAGCACATGTTTAATCCCTGCTTCCCTCTGCGAAGGGCCTACCTTTTACTTTTATGTTGAGTCAACCTATTTCCCTCTATCTAAAGCAAGCATTTGAGTTGTTATGTTTCACTCATCCATATGTTGATCCGTTTAATCATATTTATTATCTTCCTTGTTTTGTATAATGCTTTTATCTGAAGGAATATATCTTTGAAAGCTTTCTATGGATGCAAAAGTTTACTTTATTGAGCATATAGCCTTTGCTATATTAGCTCTGTTTTAAAAGGCTCCGTTTAAAAGAAAGAATAACTTGTTCATAGTCCTTTGACCAAGAACTAAGGTTTGCCATTGCCAATTATAGTTTACCTTGTGCATCTTTACATGTGATTCCCTTTTACCTATTGCAAGTCTATATCTTATAAAGGGAAGTTGCTGTCTATTATAATTCGTGCTTTGGTGAATGTGATGCTTCTTGTCCGTATTTTGATTATCGACACTTCACTCCATAAACCTGTGGTCATGTTTACCGAGTTTAGTTTTCGCTTGGGGACAAGCGAGGTCTAAGCTTGGGGGGGTTGATACGTCCAATTTGCATCACTATTTTGTATCATAATTTACTGTTATTCATTGATATATTTCATATTTAGATAAGATACTTATGTTATTTCCTTTGCTTTCACATGTTTGATGATCATCGGAGGAGTTGCTGCCGGAGTCAGGATTCTGCTGGAAAAAGGACCATCAAGAGACCATATTTTGAAGATCAGGAAAATTCCAGAAAAATACCCAGAAATTATATTTTCCCAGAAGACTCAGGAAGCCAGAAGGGGGAGTCGAGAGGAGCCAGGGGGGCCCCACACGCCAGGGTGGCGCGGCCAGCCCCCTGGCCGCGCCAGCCCTGCGTGAGGACGCCCTGGCCCACATCTGGTCTCGCCCCTCTGCATACATCATCGTCCCCGAAAACCTAAGTCAGGGGGGGGCTCAGAGTTAGACACCGCCGCCTCTGCGGGGCGGAAAACACCAGAGAGAGAAAAGCTCTCCGGCAGGCAGAAATCTGCCGGGGGAAATTCCTTCCCGGAGAGGGGAGATCGTCGCCATCGTCATCACCATCGCACCGGACTTCATCGAGATCATCATCATCATCATCTCCATCACCAGCACCTTCATCTCCACCATCACCACGCCATCCCGCTGTAACATCTTGAGTTGGATCTTGTTATATTCATAGGGGAAACTTTCTCGGTGTTGATTACTCTTGTAGTTGATGCTATTGGGTGGAACCATTGAATTAAGGTTTATGTCCAGATTGTTATTTACCATTATTTCACCTCTGATCATGATCCATATGATGTCTTGTGAGTAGTTCGTTTAGTTCTTGAGGACATGGGAGAAGTCAAGATGTTAGTAGTTAATTATTGTTGAGAAATATTTAATGGTTTGATATTGTTGTGGTGCTATTTCACTAGTGGTGTCATGTGAACGTCGACTACATGATACTTCACCATTTATGGGCCTAGTGAGATGCATTGTGTATTTGGCTACCAATTGTGGGGTTGCTGGAGTGACAGAAACCTAAACCTCCGTTGGGAAACCATTGCACCAGGGAGCGTAGGATCTTAGAGTTTAAGGCTGTGGTTAGATTTATCTTAATTACTTTCTTGTATTTGCGGATGCTTGCAAGGGGTATAATCACAAGTGTGTATTTATCCTAGTAAGGGTAGTGTGCTAGCACAGGTTCACCCCCATAACACCTATCAAACCAATGAATACTATTGGCTCTATGAAGCGAAAGCTCTTGACAGAAACTCCCGTGTGTCCTCGAGAACATTTGGTTATTATAAGTACACGACCGGCGTGTCCTTTGCTGAAGAAAGGATTGGGCCACTTGCTGCAATTGTTACTATTGTCTTTTATTTACTCGCACTTTATTTACTCGTATTACCAAATACTCCTGAAAACCTGTTTGCTAGTATTTACAGTGATTCCTTGATCAAAACCACTCATCAACACCTTCTGCTCCTCGTTGGGTTCGACACTCTTATTTATCAAAAGTACTACGATACACCCCCTATACTTGAGGGTCATCAATGTGACACACACTTGATGGGCATGCAATGGCGAAGTGCTCGGAGTTGCAAGAAAGCACGGGCGCGAGGAAGAAGAAGTGGTGGCAGCGGAGGAGCAGAGAACTGGTAAAACATTAAGAATAAAAGGGTTTCCCCTTAAATAGCTTACGTTGGAAGGAACGCGGGCTGCAACATGGCGTAAAAGGCGGAAGCGGTAAGCCCACTAACGGGCAGAATTTTCAAGAAATTACCGCGCTACCCATGTGCGACGGTCAGCTTTTGGTCAAATCACTGCAGCGAGTTGTCATGTCAATGACATCATACTTTTGGCATACAAAGATCTATCCATACAAGACAAATCGAAGAGATGCAAGTCGAAGAACTTTTGAGCCTATAATCGGCTGCCAGCACCCCATTATAGTCTCAGGGGCTACTCCCATCGGGAGCGCTGAACGCGCTCCCGATAGAAAGGATGAATTACGAAAACTGAAGACAAAGCAAAAAATTTGAGCCTATGATCGACTACAAGTACCCGACCATAGCCTCGAGGGCTACTCCCATCGGGAGCGCTGGTCATGAACCCGATGAAGATGGAAATATCGGCAACTACACAGAAGTGAAAAACCGACTTTATCATCGATGGCAAACCACTAGATAATAAACTTGACAATTCACTCCCATCGGGAGGGATTTGCGACTAAGTTGAAGAAGACAACCCGACAATCTTGGGCATCGAAACAGGCAAACAAGGCTCACGATAAAATTTTGATTCTCAGGCCGCGTTCGTAAAGATAAAATGCTTGAATGCCATGGTCGCAAAGATCATGAAGGTAAGGCCTTAGGGTCCATCCTACATGGCCTAATATATGCACATGAATGCGCTCTGCTAGTAAGTTTTCATATCCATGATACGAAGAAAATCCCGATGGACGCACTGGGTACACTAAGAAATACTAGAATCCACGCTTTTGTAAGTCCTCAAGGCGGCAAAAGAGTGGGTTATGCTAGGTACCGAATTCGAGTCCGAGGACTTGAGTTTTAAGTAGGTAGCAAGTTTTTGCCCAGGCAATTAACTGGTTTCCTGACCCATCAGAAACACCAGGCTTGTTAACCAAAATCCCCATGAAAATTTAAGAATATGAAATATTCAATGAAATCGAGAGAAATAAGAAGATGAAGATTGATCAAGTCAAAGATTATAAGTCGAAGATATGAAGATTTGAGATTTAACCCGAATCTACAATTCTGGTAGAATCTCAGGGGCTACTGACAAGGGTATAACTACCAAGGCCCGCTATCTTAGTACCCCTAGGGCCCGTTCGGGTAATAGCCTAAAGAAACTTGGCCCAAGTATAGTCATAGTCGAAATACGAGATCATATTGTAATCCGCATTATAATTTGTATTGAACCCAACCGGTTCTTCGAGACCTGGCCTCCTATATATAGGGGTCAGGAGAGATCGGCCAGGGACAGATTGAGATTAAGCCAAATGTTTACTAGCTTACTCTCAACACACATCAAGTTTCGCCTTGTTTGTCTGAATCTTTACCTTCGAGTTCATCCGACGCCCTCTTCCCTCGATCCTAAGTCCTTCATTTAGGATATTTGCCGAGTTAACCCTTGCCATCGCCGGAGAGCTTGGTCATAGCACCACCCAGAAGGTCACATCCGCATTGCGAATGTTGGCATATGGTATCCCAACGGATCTTATTGATGACCACTTGGCCATGGGTGATAGTCAAGCCATCAAATGTGTCAAGAGCT
The DNA here is from genome assembly GCA_007115705.1 of Dactylis glomerata. Classification (NCBI taxonomy): domain Eukaryota; kingdom Viridiplantae; phylum Streptophyta; class Magnoliopsida; order Poales; family Poaceae; genus Dactylis; species Dactylis glomerata. The sequence continues at coordinate 789,649 of QXEO01000249.1, read as the reverse complement.
TTGCGGTTCGAGTGTTTGGTGAAAAGTATTTTAGAGCACCCAATGCTCAAGACATGGCTAGGCTTTCGGAGTTCAACAAGAATCGTGGCTTCTCAGGTATGCTTGGTTTAATAGATTACAAGAATTGTCCTACAACATGACATGGATAGTTCAAAGGCCACAAAAGATAGCACAATCATTCTTGAAGCCATGGCCGACCATGAGACTTGGATTTTGCATGCTTTATTGGGATGCCTCATTCTTGCAATGATACCAATGCCCTTCAACGTTCACCATTGATGATGTGGATAGCAATGGCTGACGGTCCACCAGTGGAATTTGAAGCAAATGGCCAAAAGTACAACTATGGGTACTTTCTAGCCGACGACATATATGAAAAGTGGTGCACATTTGTGAAGCTGGTTGTCAAAACCGAAGGTAAGAAACAAGTAGATTTTCATAATGTGCAAGCGGCGGCTTTGAAAATGTGGAGAGAGCATTTGGGATATTGCAAACCCAATTTTCTATTGTGAGAGGACTAGCTAGATTTTGGGATCAAGAGGTTCTTTGGTATGTCGTGAATGCATGTATGATCATGCATAACACGATTATTGAGAATGAGCGTAGCCTTGCATTGAACTATTCCTTATATAAATTGATGGAAAAAACCATGCGTATGCAAAGGAGAGAAGATAGGATTGCTAGCTAACTTTTTGAATTCCTATCATTCTATTCAAGATTTTGATGTGCACAACAATCTTGAAACCGATTTCATGATGAGTGGTGGAAGTGGAATGACAACCAAAGCCGAACGTAAAAGTGAAGCCGTTGCATTTTTGTGTGTGATTTGATGAATTTTTTTGTGTTACAATAATAATGAAGTACAATTTATTTGAGATTTATATTTGATTTATTATGATTTGTTTGATCATCACTTGCCAATTACTCGGCAACTGGATGTGGTATGCTTAGACTTGGGGCCATGTCTCTCATAATCACAAGGCCCAAAGGACGGAGGCTGGATCCATTCCGACTTTGCACACGACACTCCTTAGCGAGGTGATGGGCCATGTGCCCATGCCATGGGCAAATGTTGGTTCATGAAGTTGTTGTAGAGCTCTATGCTTTGGCACAGCAGATTGCAGATTGCCTCTGATAGTGGCTGGCATATCGGTGGCAATGGATCTATTGGTCTCCCAAGCCCCATGAGAAGCTAGGAGGAGTGGGTGGTGAAAATGGTCGGTGCAACGAGAGCTCGCCAAATATTGTTAGCGATAAACTCAATGGACATGACGAGGAAAACTTGTCTGGGTGCGAAGGCAGCACATCCACTATTGATGTTGACCATCTGAGCCCATCGAAGTGGATCTGAACGCGTTGAACCTACTTGGCTTGCCAACTGTCGTCGTATTTTTGGGCAAGAGGTTTGTAGTTCGGTCGTGGGCGAATGCTCGGCAGGATTAGATGGTAGCACACAAGAAACACAAATTTGGAAAGGTTTAAGCTCGAGAAACAGTCCTCTGGTAAATACCTTACTTCTTATTTCTGGTGAATGTATTATCTCGAAGTGTGCTCGGGGACACACTCAACATGTGCAGGTGGAATAATGTGGGTGAGACATTGGACACCCCCTAGACCCTTATATACACACCTATTTTTATTTACCCCGCGTTTTGGGTTTAGTAAAAGTTTGACCAAATACTTAGCAAAAAGTATCAACATTCATAATAACAAATTCATATAATATGAAAATATAGTAATTCTAGTAATATTGATATTATATTTTAGATGTTGATACATTTTCTACATATTGGGTCAAATTTGACATAGTTAACTTCGACTAAACTCAGAACGCAGGGCAAATAAAAACAGAGGGAGTACTTAGTGATCTAGGGCTACAAGTTTCGAGCCATCTCTTTGGCGGCATAGAGATCCTAACAGATTATCTTATCATCATCCAGACGTGGCTGCACTCCAAGATGATCATTGGGCAACCCTTGGCAGACTGCCCGCGTAGTTTGGCCGAGGGACCCTCTTACCGGGTCAGGTCCAAGAAGCCTAGTGGGCCTACATACTCCCTCCAATCGTGAAATAAGTGTTGATGTTATTTTACTAAGTCACCGACATTTATTTCCAATAGGAGGGAGTATGTGATAGGACCCATAACCTCGTCAACATGAGTCATCCAGGATCGCCCATGCACAACTATAGGAACGTATTGCGAGCAAGGAGACAAGCCCACCGCTTCATCCAACTCATAACTATCTATTCCATGCTTGATTTCATACAAGGATTTCTATTATATTGGCGACCACGTGTTTATTAAGTCATATTAAAATCTATGCTAGCTGCATTTCCATGTTTAATTTCATAGAAGACTTTATATTTATAAAAATAGCAGGATCACTCCTACAAGCTAGATGATTAACACTACAATGGCACACCATTTTATATGCACCTATAGTCAATACTATCTTCAATACAAGTAGGATGCATATGTTGTAAACTTATAGATGAGTCCAGTGTATCCTTTAATAAACATTTCACTTACAAAATATCAGTGAATAATCATGCCAATTACTTATTAATTTATTATCTAGAAGTTTCAGTAAATATGGTTACCTAGTCATATTCTAGACAACACTATTAAGATATCTCTTATGTTTTAGTCTTTAGAGATTTTAACATGAATACACTATACAATTTATGCATTTGTTAAAACATAATTCAAGAGGATTTTTTTTCTATAAAATACAATTTACATTTTGCACAAGTAAGTTCATCTGAATATATTCATTACAATTGTATAACAAGGAACATTGTGAGAAACATTTAGCAATATTTGCATAATATAAGAAAATGACACATACTCACGCCAAGAAAACAAAATTATTTCACGAAAATGTAGATATGTTTTTTTAGACTGGATAAAGGACAATTATAGTGATTTCAAATTTACAAATGTCGTTTTCCATGAAAGTCAACTCACAACACCAAAAAATTCATCACAAAATGTCAACCCAACAAAGTTGACAAAAAATCCAAACAATTTTTTTAGACCGGTTATGTACCCTAAAAATATGTGTTCTATTAGGAAAACAAGCTAAAAAAAGGGTTATGCAACTTGAATTTGTGCGCAGCAAAATTATCTCTCAAAAAATAAAATAAAATAAAATGACTTGTTGAATTTATACTCATTAGTGCCGTAATATGCGAATGTTTTTTCTAAATGTTATACAAGTTCAATACAAATTATGCAAAAACAATTTCTAATAACAACATATTGCATGGAGGAGTCCCGTCACCATTGAAGGGCATCACATAATTAGACCAAGTAAATCTCCACAACCTTATTAATAAAGCACCACAACTCAGAGTTTCACAGTAGTTTCCAAATTCTGTCCGAAGACATCATGCAACCATCGTTAAGATATGTCAGCCACCATGGCTAGCACATCAGCAAGTTTTCAAGTTACAAAAGGATCACAACACGCAGGCCGGCAAATACTTAAGACTAGGTATGGTGGTAACTCGAGGAGGTCACTAGAGGAGAGTAGCTGCTGGAGAAGAAAGTATTGGTCATTGCCACAATCTCATCCACCAGCGCCAGGTCCTTAGGCCTTTGGAGTTGACGATTGTAAAGTCCATATAGGAAATAAATGCTTATAATACTCAGGAAGACACAACAACAACAACATAGTTCAGTATGCCAGTAAGAACCTTATCAAAAAATCAGAAACACTTTCTACTATTTATCACAAATATTTACGAGTCATTGCACATTCGCACACCCTCGACCGGCTGATGATATGCTAACGAAAAAACTAGTTTACATACAAGAAAATATAGCATAACTAAGATTAATCTAGTTTTGCCACATATAACTTATTGTAGGTTATGCAGAGGCATGGTGTAAACCGTCATGCTTATATTGTCTTGATGTGAACAATAATATTAATAAAAAACCATTGTAAGCTTTACTGAGAAAAGAAATCCAGGTACATATCAGCAGCAAAACAACAACAAAAATGTAAAAGAAACTGAACCGCTGGATCATCCGTGCATTGTTTCTTTCATTAGTAAGTGCATACGCAAAATTTCATTTACATGCAAACAATAGTCTAATGGTAATTTACAATAATACAAAATTAACCCACTTTGAGTTGAAATCAGTTTCAAATAAAGTTATGGTTCAGACGTCTTGTGTATAGAAAGTAGGTAGGACACAACTGATTATCTTTTTTTCTTTCGAGAACACGCAGGAGATCTGCGCGTCATTGTATTAAGCTCGAAAAGGGGTACAAGAGTACAACACACATCCACGCCAGGCCACGGCTTTGCGTGGCCGAACACACGCCCTAGCTAGGCTACATCTCTCACACGCCCACCTCTGCGTCTCACGCTCATCCACAAAGCCCATTCCTCGGTGATGCGCCGAGCGACAATGGCAGCCGACGAGCGCACACCGTCAAACACACGCGCATTGCGCTCTAGCCATAGCGAGCGCATGATCAACATGATGAGGGAGTTGGCCGTCCTGCTGTCCCTCCTAGACATGCCGGCGACCGTGCTCGGCCACCAAGTGGCGAGGGAGCTCAGCGACGTAGGCTGTAGGAGCCCGTACTGGAGCTGCTGGCAGGTCGTAGCCCAGACGGAGATGGAGAACACGCACTGGAGTGAAAGGTGGTCCATAGTCTCGGCCACGGCGTCGCAGAGCGGGCACAAGGCATGCGTCGGCAGCCCGCGTCTCGTCAGGCGTTCTGCTGTCCAGCAGCGGTTTCGCATAGCAAGCCAAGCATGAAACTGCACCTTGAAGGGGGCAAACGCGTTCCAGACCTGATCAGCGCCCGGCAATGCTGTCCGGCCGAAGAAAAAGGCTTGGTACGCAGTCTTGGAGGTGAACTGGCCATTGGCCGTCCACTTCCAGGAGAAAACATCATCGCCGGCGCTCGCCGACATGTCCCGGAGCTCATGCCAAAGCTTGAGGAATTGAACCACCGCGTCCACCGAGAGCTCCCCAGTGATGTCCATCAACCAAGACGCACCCTGGAGTCCATGTTGGACTGTACGGTTGCGTTTGATGCCAGGACGCACCATCCGCACCACAGCCGGCGCGATGGCTTCCGCGGTGAGCCCGCCAATCCAGGGATCCATCCAGAAAAGGGTTCTTGACCCGTCGCCCACACAGACGCTGACCGAGGCATTGAAAATTGCAGTGGCGTGCGGCGAGACCTGGAGCGCAAGACCGGCCCATGGCTTTTCGAGATCAGCCTTCTGGAACCAGAGCCAACGAGCTCGCAGCGCAGCGTTCAGCTTCGTCAGGTTCAGTAGCCCCAGCCCACCAAGATGTTTAGGCTGACACACCTGATCCCAAGCGACAAGGCAGCAGCCTCCACGTGCATCCGGCTTGCCCACCCAGAGGAAACCACGGCGAAGCTTGTCCACGGCCTTGATGAACCATGGATCCACGTCGAGCGCCAGGAGATGGTAGATCACAGACGCAGTCATAACTGCCTGGACGTATGCGACCCGGCCATCCTTGGACATGAGCTTTGCCTTCCAGAACGCCAGCTTTCGCGCAAGTCTATCGAGGACAAGCTGGAGGTCCTCCTTCCTGAGCTTCTTTAGGGACAACGGCAGCCCGAGGTAGGTGCATGGGAGCGGCCGTATAGGACACTCGATGGCAGGGGCAATGATCTCAACCTCCTCCTCAGAGCACTGGATCGGGGCTGCGGAGCTCTTGCCGAAGTTGACATGGAGGCCCGACGCGTTCCCGAAGCAGGATAGGATTCCTCTGATCGCCGCAAGCTCAGCCGGGACTGGCCTCGCAAAGACGACCACGTCGTCCGCGTAGAGCGAGACGCGGTGCTTCAGGCCAGCCGGAAGCGATGGCAGAACACCGGCGTCCTCGGCAGCACTGAACATGGCGGCGACAACGTCCATGGCCAGAACAAACAAGAGCGGGGATAGCGGGTCCCCCTGCCGCAACCCACGTCCATGCAAGAAAGGGCTCCCGGCTGCGCCATTGACAAGGACTTGGGTCTTTGCCGATCTCAGTAAGAGGACGATCCACCGAATCCACCTGGGCCCAAAGCCTCGCTGCCGGAGAACGCTGACCAGAAACGGCCACGAGACACTGTCAAACGCGCGGGCCACATCCAGCTTCATCAACAGCGCTGGGGCCTTCCGCCGGTGCAAAGTGACCGCTGATTGCCTAACAAGGACGAAATTATCATGGATGCATCGTCCTTTGATGAAAGCGCTCTGGTTGCAACTGATCAGATCAGGCATCCGCGGTGACAACCGGGCCGTGAGCAGCTTGGCGAACAACTTGGCGAACGAGTGGACTAGGCTAATCGGCCTGAAGTCCTTGATCTCGATTGCACCCTCCTTCTTGGGGAGCAGCGTGATGAACGCGCAGTTTAGGTCACCAAATGCCTGGTCTCTCCCGACGAACACTGCATGAACCGCCGCGATGACATCCACTTTCACCACGCTCCAGCAGGCCCGAAAAAACTCCCAGGTGAACCCATCAGGCCCAGGAGATTTGTTGCAGGGCATTGCTCGAATCGCAGACCAGATTTCAGCCTCAGAATACTGGGTCTCGAGACCACGTAGATCCACAGCAGGTCTGCCCAAGGCGTCAAGCGAGAGATCATGCAGACGCGGGACAGCCTCTCCGAGAAGATTTGCGTAGAACCGCGTGGCTAGCTCCTCCTTGTCGTGCTGCTCAGAAGCAACCGAAGTACCATCGCTAAGCCGCAGAATGTGGTTCCGTCGCTGGCGCTTGGAGGCATTGATGCGGTAGAATTGGGTGGAGGCGTCGCCATCCCTCAGTGCAGCGACACGGGCGCGCTGCCGCGCAATGGTGCGCTGGAGAGACGCTAGCCCTAGCAGCCGCACTTTTAGCATGCGCCTGAGGTTGGCTTCCGCGGGCGAGAGGGGCCGCGCATCCTGCGCTTTGTCAAGCTGCAGGATAACCTCGTTGGCGATCAAGATTATCTCGCGTGCATTTGAAGGTAGAATCTAAGTTTAATGGCTGTAGCGTTAGAACAACATTAGCGTTGACCATGCACAGAAATAGAGCGACAAATTCAAAATGTGCACAAATCCGAGATCGGGCTTACCACGGGGCTTTGTTGCCGTCTCTCGCGCGCACCACGCGCTCTCAGTCCTTGGCGCAGTTTTTCTCTGTTGGACTTTATTGCCTGGAACGAACGGCTCGGTTCGGCTCGGACACCACTTCCACACGGACACGTGGGTCGTCGTTGCCAACGCTGCTACTCAAAAGCCCACACGTAGGCATACTTCTTCTCGGAGTCGGATTCTGTTCCAAACCGACTAAGCCTCTACAGTCAATATATACACCGCCACCAATCATCGCAACTCTCAGAGCAGAGATCGAGCCTTGCAAAGAATTCCCTTTGGAGAAGGGGGGAGGGATATGGCGTCGTCTCCTCTCGAGTTTGAGGATCTGTCACAGACATGCCGGAGGGACAGCTATTGCGAGCTTTGCTTTTGCGCCTTTTGCTCCCACTGCTGCTCTCATCACACCCGTAGCCCGTCCCACGCCGTCATCCCCGTCGACATAGACGCCTCTGGCCGGCCCGTCTTCTCCACCACATGGGAGTTCGGGGACTCGCCGGAGTCGTCGAGCCTGCGCCATGGTGTCATCAGCGCCATCGCCACAGAGGACTACGCCACGCGGTTACCGAGGGACTCGTACTGCATGATCTGCAAGCGGATCTTCTCCGCCGGTGGCTGCCCGCACCATGGACACGACATGTGCGGCCCTGGCGCCGTTCTCCGCATCGAGGAGCGTGATGGTAGGTACTGCGTCCGGTGCACGGGATCCGAGCCATGGTTCCCCTACATGGAGAGCATCCTCGGCGACCCTGTTGGCGAGGATGTGGGCCGGCACGGCAAGTACCAGCTGCTTCTACCGGTGATAAGGAGGGCGCCCGGCAGATGCGTGCAGTGCAGCGGAGAGGTAAAGTTGGGTTTCAAGCAGCACTGCTCGGAGACCTGCGCCACCGCCCACCGCCGGGAGGTCGCCCTGCGGAGGGAGCGGAGGGAGGCCAGGACCGCCGCAAGGGAACTCGCCAGGCTACAGATCCACTAAGAAATCCGCTAAGACCAGTCTTATTTGCGTTAAACTATTTTACGATTTCAGCAATTAATTTCCGTGAGATGAGATTAGAGTGCATTGCAAGACGCATCTAGCTAGCGATATCAGTTTCATGTCATGATAATTGCTTTAAGTTGGAACAGAATCTTAATGTACGCTGGTCTGTGGACCAAGGGAGTACTACACATATGTAAATTTTATTTTACTTTGATGATTTTAGAATATGTTTTCTTAAGTTCGTGGTTTTTTCTCCTCAAATGTCAACTAGTGCTGAGAAATGACATTATTTTACAAGGTTCACAGTGCTTATTTGTTACCATGTTTATTGTGCAGAAACGAGTATCCGTCATTGACCGGTTCCTGATGTGAGTTCTTTTTTCGTCGGTACGAACTTTGTTCCCTTCATTTCATTTTCAACTACCTTGGTGATAAGAGGCATCTTTCTGGTTATCAGATAAGTGCATTTTCCAGCCACTCAAATAATCGCCTAGTGTAGATTTTGTTCCTCATCAAAAAAATTCTATGTGATTTTTTACCCTTTAAACTAGCACATATGCCCCTTGTTAAGATTTTAATTTTATTGGATATCTTTTGGACCACTGAGAATTTTACTACTGAAATTTACTTTTACGGCGCATTCCTCAAGTCCATGGTAAATTTCTCTTCCTAAGAAACCTAGCTCATTCTATGCACCGCAAGAAGAAAACAGCACCCCTTTTTAAAGGTACTAAGAGCATCTCTACCGGCGCTCACAAAATTGTGGCCGGCAGGTCCGTTTTGGAAGTGCCGGAAGGCCTTCCTAGGAAATTGGGGCCGGACTCCCTTTGGTGTAGGTGTTGCCGTTGATCTGAAGTCTTGCGAACACAGGAGATTGTTGCGGTACATTGATGCCATTATGTGTTCATGCCATTCCAAAGAAAGAATGCCAAATCCACAGGTCGTGATTGGCAACAGCTTCGTGCCGGGATTCATCGGCGGGCGGATGGTGAAGTGGGTCAAGCGCATCGTTGTCGGCTTGTCGCCTACAACAAGTCCGAGAGCTACTACCATTACCAGGTTAACCGCATGCTGTCATCGCACGTCGACACCGAGCTCGCCAATGCCGAAGGTACCTTTGCTTGCTAGCTCGCGTCTCTACGTTCCTTGCCTGGCAACAGTGGCGGAGGACCCCATAGGGCAGGGTATGGCGGACGCCCGACCTAACCTGTGAGCAAACTTAGTACTACTCTCTACTCACTCCTTCAGAATGAGCAGCTCGAGCATTGGATGGGCTTGCAGGTAGCATTGTCTGGCCAAGACACGAGCAGCTAACTCATGATCTAAGACAGAGTCTACTAAAAAAATATGTGTTGTCTATTCACTTACGCATACAATAGAAATGTTGAAAGTGGTGACTGGGCAAGTTTCATTTTTAAGGTCTATGTACATATCGGCACTACTCCTTTTATCTATAGTAGTTGTCGAATGATTTAGTACAACTTAGTACAATATTGTACTAAACTAGCGATATTTTCTATGAATCGGAGGAAATATGGTTTTGATTCGCCCTACCTAAATTTTGGAGCGTCCTCCGCCACTGCCTGGCAACTTGTAGCTGTGTGATCTGACGGTGTTTGTTAGGATTGTGGCAAGCAGATTTGCCCCCTCTCTCCCAGCAACCAGCCTCGACCTCCCCTGTTGTCTCGGACTGCCATGGCTCCGCCGCCGATTTTGGCCGGTGCCGCCACTTCCGGCTGCGGTGCTCTGCCGCCTCCAATTTTCGTTATGCTCCAGCTGGTTGCCCAGACCCCGGACGTAGAACAACTGTTGGAAGAATCTTGATGAAGAGCGCGGTGATTCTCACGAGCATCCGCACCATTAGGGTGCAGCTTGACATTCTTGCTTTCCTGCTCTAAGAGAGCATGTTGGTGGACTCTGGCACGGAAGCATGGCGAGGTAGATGACGTTTTCGGAATCGGGACTTTAGAGTTGGCTGCCGAACGTTTTCAAAACTTCAGACTTTCCTCTGTCAAAAAAAATTCAGACTTTCCAAGCGCGCAATGTCATGGAGTGAAGAGCGGAGTCAAGGATTTAGCGGAGTCTCTATGTGGTGCTTTGTGATTTGGTACTTGATCAAGTTGTTGTGGCCGTGGGAGCAGATTATTTAGATGGGGACCGAACCATAGGGTTGAAAGCAGCACGAAGATGTGCATAAAAGAAGTGTTGATGATTTGGTGGTGAAGGAAGGTAAAAAACTAGATAGATCTTTTTAATTTTTAGTTTCTTTTAGACGTCAGGAGTTTGAGACATGGAATCAACAAGAATGTTCCATGTCTAGCTTTAGGTTATTTCGCCCCTGATTTCTTTTATAGTTTTAGATCTTGATTCCTATACATACTCTTCTTGCTATGAAAATGGCTAGATGCAGATTTTTTCGAACCAATTAGTGAAGCACATTTTGAATCCCTTGTATATATATATATAAATGATTCATGGAAAAAGTATAACACTCTTTATACATTCATTTTAAAAATATTCTATAAACAATCTGAGAATGAAATCATTTAATTGTTTGGAAAGATATATAATTTGATGAGGTTCATATTGTTTCTGTTTACAAAAAAAGATGAGCATTGGCAAAACGCGGGCTTGAGGAGGCTGTTGTTTAACTAGTCTTGGTAAAAGCTCCACCAAATAGACGTACAAGGGCTGATGATACTTTAATCTTAAACCTAATTTTATCGAACTGGTACGATCGGAGTATCTCGGAAAAATACACCTAAATTACTAAACTATTTAAGATGTTAAGAGCAAATTTATCCTTCTACAATTGATATTACAAACGGGCCAGAGGTTTATAGTATTTCCTCCCGGGTCGCCTCATAGGCGACTCCGGAGGCCCCCAAATCGCCACCCTAGAGCTCCTTCATCCGCCGCCTAGTCCACCCTGCCGTCGCTGGAGGAGGCCGCCCGTCGGAGGATGGCGGCGGTGGGGTGTCCCAATAAGGTTTTTCTTCTGTTTTGCCGATCCTAATTGAAGGGTTTCGCAGCATAGTAAATCAAAAAATTTCCTACGGATGCGAACAAGAAAGCCAAGATCTAATCTAGGAGATGTAATCAACAAGAGAGGTAGAAGAGATCTTCATACCCTTGAAGATTCGCACAGCGGAAACGTTCAATAGAACGTGGTTGACGTAGTCGTACTCGCCGTCTCCTCCTCGCGATCCGATCCGATCCTACGCCGCAAGTGGCGGCGCCTCCGAGAGTTGCACACGTGCGGTGCAGCGACGTCTCCTCCTTCCTTGGTCCAGCAAGTATGGTGGAGAGATAGATTGGATCAGCAGCACGACGGCGTGGTGCTTATGGTGGAGAGTTTCTGCAGCAGGGCTTCGCCTACGTGCAGTCGCGAGAGAGAGAGAGGGAGGGCAGCAGTTGGCGGCTAGGGTTTGGGTCCAGGGGTGAGAGAGGGCTGCGCCCTTGCCCCCCTATATATAGAGGGGTGGCCAGCCAAGGCCAGCTTGGCCTCTCCCCAAACCCTAGCCGACTTGGAGTAGGAAGAGTGGGGGGCAAGTTTCCCCCCCTTCCTTCTTTGAAGACTCCCTTAGGGTTTCCCCTTGGGCTGGCCGGCTGGGCCTTAGGGGCCTTGTGCGCCTGGCCCAGGGCGGCCAGGGCACTTCCCCTTAGGCCCACGCAGGCCTCCGTCAAGTGGGCCCACGTTGGTCCCACTCCGGAACCTTCTAGAACCTTCCGGTACAATACCGATAAACTCCGAAACCTTTCCGGAATCCAAAAACTGCTTTCCTTTATATGAATCTTATTCTCCGGACCATTCCGGAACCTCTCGTGACGTCCTGGATCTCATCCGAGACTCCGAACTAAAACTCATAAACCAATTATCCATTCTATCCTAGCGTCGATGCACGTTAAGTGTGTGACCCTACGGGTTCAAGAATATGCAGACATGATCTTCTATCAATAATCAATAGCGGGATCTGGAAACCCATATTGACTCCCACATATTCATCGATGATCATATCGGATGAACCACGATGTCAGGATTCAATTAATCCCGTATATGTATTCCCTTCGTCACACGATATTTTACTCGCCCGAGATTTGATCGTCGGTATCACCATACCTAGTTCAATCTCGTTCACAGCAAGTACTTTACTCGTTCCGTAATCCGATATCACTTCGTGATTAACTCCTTAACCACATGCTTGCAAGCGGTGTTGATATCGATTACCGAGTGGGCCCGAAGTATATCTCTCCGACTTGGGAGGGACAAATTCCATCTCGATACATACAACTCAACAAGTACTTTCTGATCACCTGAGAGACACCTTTATTATCACCCTCACATAGGATGACGTTTGATGACTTCAAAGCTTTCTTCCGATACTAGGGAGTTGTATTATCTCATGGTCTAAGGAATACAATACATGACATAGGAAAAGCTTCGCAAAGATGAACACGATGACACGATCTAATTGCTCTGCTTTATTTGGGTCTGTCCATCATATCATTCTCCTAATGATATGATCTCATTATTAATTGACAACTCATGTCTATGGTTAGGAAACCTTAACCATCATTAATCAATGAGCTAGTCTAGTAGAGACGTACTAGGGACACGGTGTTGTTCATAAACCACACAAGTATTAATGTTTCCGCTTAATACAATTATAGCATGGAGTATAAACATTATCATGAACAAGAAATATGATAATAACAATATTATTATTGCCTCTAGGGCATATTTCCTTCACTAATCGCCATCGATCTACATCCATCTGGCCGGCGCTGGCCCCAGGCAATCTTTCCGTATCAGGCCGGCCGAGGACGCCGCCGATCTGTGCATCTGCTAAGGGGTCGTTGCTGGCCATCCCTAAGGGCAGAAGCTGTGGAAATTTGATTGACGGCGGCGGTGGCCGGCCAAAACGGAACATATGTATCAGCTGGTTCATATACGCGTCATGTACGCACCAACAACATGCATGCGGGCCTGATCTGATGCGTGTACGCATCAGCCGTTGGCCTAGACGCAAGTCTAGCTAGCTGCACAGTAATACGTCTCAAACGTATCTATAATTTTTGATGCTCCATGCTCGTTTATGCACCATTTGTCTTGTGTTTTATTTCATTTTGTGGCGTTTTTATGCGATTTCCGGAACTAACTTATTGACAAGATGACACAGTGCCAGTTTCCTGTTTTTTGCTGTTTTTGTGTTTCAGAAAAGCTACACAGGAAATATTCTCGAAATTGGACGAAACAAAAGCAGAAACTCCTATTTTTCCCGAACGAACGACTAAGACCGAACGAGAGCCGGAGGGAGGCTAGAGGGCAGCCACACCATAGGGTGGCGCGGGCCACCCCCTGGCCGCGCCCCCTAGGGGTGAGGTGGCCCTGGTCGCCTCCTGACGCCGCCTCTCCGCCTATTTAAAGCCTCCATCTCGAAAACCCTAAAATAATCGGCAAAATTTCCAGAAGAGTTCCGCAGCTCCGCCGCCGCCGCCGACGAATTTCGGAGGACAGAAGTCTCTGTTCCGGCACCCTGCCGGGATGGGGAAGTGCCCCCGGAGCCATCTCCACCGGTCTCCATCGCCGTCTCCGCCGTCTCCATCGACCTCACCACCATCTCCATCAACCTTGCTGTCTCCTATGATGAGGAGGGAGTAGTTCTCCCCCGAGGCTGAGGGCTCTGCTGGTAGCTATGTGGTTCACCTCTCTCTCCCATGATGTGATCTTTATGTGATCGTGAGCTTTGTATCTAGTTGAATTGGTAGATACTATTATTCAGATATTATGCTACTCCCGTGCTTTATTATTGTAATCTCCGGAGATACCTTGTATCATGGTGTGAAGGTGACTAGTGTGCGTATCATGTGTGTCTTTTTGGTTAATGTCTCTATGAATTATTGGTGTTTGTTGGAACCATCTAGTGCGTTCATGGTGATAGTGTGGGACAATCTAGTTTGGGTACATGCGAACTTTGAGGAGTGCTTCGTAGCCCTACGCATGATTAGTGTTTGTTTTCCATTGGAGAATTGTTTTGAGTTGCATATTGATGTCAGTATCTATTGGTTCAATTATGTTATATTTGTTGAGAGTGTGTCCACTAGTAAAAGTATGATCCCTAGGCCTTGTTTCCAAGCTTTGCACACCATTTCCTTTCAGTTTTGTTACATGTTTGCTCGCAGCGATACTTATTTCAGATTACACTTACTACTTATAATCATCACTACTACTTGTATTTCACTATCTCTTCGCCGAATTAGTGCACCTATACATCTGATAAGTGTATTGGGTGTGTTGGGGACATAAGAGACTTTCTGTATCGTAATTGCAGGGTTGTTTGAGAGGGATAGCTTTGACCTCTTCCTCCCTGAGTTCGATAAACCTTGGGTGATCCACTTAAGGGAAACTTGCTGCTGCTCTACAATCCTCTGCACTTGGAGGCCCAACACTGTCTACAAAGAACAGAAGCATATGTAGACATTAAGCTCTTTTCTAGCGCCATTGCCGGGGAGATAAGGTAAAAGGTACTCGCATGCTCCTGTGTGAGTGCTCGAAGTTATTTCCTTTAGATTCTGCAATTATATCTTTTTGTTTCTTGTTTTTATTTTCACTAGTTAGGCTTAATGGAAAACAAAGAGTTCTTTAGTATTTTTCCTACGTTAGGATATGAAGTGTTTGAAGAGAAAATTGAAAAACCTTTGGAGCTTAATTTGCATGCTAATAGTGTTGTTAGTATGAACTAGCAAGGTGGCCCTCTCAAATGCGAAGGCATCATCTTTAGTGTGGTGGAAATGCCTGAGAAACCTAAGTTTATAATTTATTGAACAAAATATTGTTTTATAGCCATCGATGATATAATTCTAAACAAATTATCATATTTATAATTTTAAATTCTATGGTCTAATGATAATAATGTCATTTCCAAAAAGACCATACATATCACTAACCGTACATATCACGGGTATGTGATACAAACTAAGTACATATAATTGGAGTCGTAAATTAATAGAAGATCAAGAGTTCATTACATGGTCTTAGATGCCAAGTTGACATTAGGTTTGTAACTTCTTATAGTATATGTTCAACTACAATTATATACATACATATGATATGGTCTAAATACTAATTAGAGTGTATTTAGGTAACCCCCGCATTTTCACGGCTAGAGTTTGTAGGCATTATTTTTATTAGTTATTTTATCTTTCACAATTATTGTGCTTTTAGGTTCACATTAAAAATATAATTTTTTATATTAAATTTCACTATATTACTTATTTTTATTAGTTTCTGACCTTGTAATCTTTCTGAAAGGAAATTGTAGAAGAAGACCCTACAATATAAATAGGAAAAAAATTCAGCCATGATGATTTGACTCCATTTATGGACTTGGACATTAGCTTGTTATTTTGCCTAGGCAACATGCATACTTTTTAGTATTTGATAGTTGACTATATTATTCATACTACATTGACAAAGAAACATTTATTAGATATGACCAATATGCACATATTGAGCAAAGCCTTTCTATTTATTTTCTAGGTTCATCTTACCTGTCAACAAACAACATCATTTGTATTTATTAGCGTGAGGCGTTTGCTTGCACATGTAGCATGTTAGCATATATCCAACTTTATTTTATATGTGCCCTATTGACGAGGGTTAACTCGACAAATGTCCTAGATGAAGGACTTAGGATCGGGGAGATAGGGCGTCGGATGAACTCGAAGGTAAAGTTAGTCGAAATAGGTGTGTGTCGAAAGTAAACTTGAGTGTTTAACCTGGCTTGTTTCAATCTGCCCCACACCGTCCCCTCCTGGCCCCTATATATAGATGGCCAGGTCTCGAGGATCGGGTAGGGTCTGATACAGATTACAATATCGACATACGGTAAGAACTCGTATTCGACTATCATTACAATTGGGCCTAGCTTAACGGGCCTCAGGGGTACTCAACATACGGGCTCTATTAACTATACCCTTGTCAGTAGCCCCTGAGATTCTACCAGAATTGCAGATTCGGGTGGAATCTCTAATCTTTATATCTTCAACTTGATCAATTCTTTGACTTCTTCTTATTTTCAAATCTTCGACTTGGTCTTTCGACTTATTTTTTATGATAATATTTCGCAAGGGGTTTTGATAAACAAGCCTGACATCTCTGACGGATCAAGAGGTCAGTTAACTGCCGGAACAGATACTTGTCACCTACTTCAAATTCAATCCCCTTGGACTTAAATTCGGGATACCGGTCAAACCCATTCTTTTGCCGCATTTAGAACTTACAAAGAATGAATCCCAGTGATTCTCAGGGTACCCAGTGCGTCCACCAGGATTTTCTTCACGTCGTAGACATGGATACATACCAGCAGAGCGCATCCATGTGCGTATACCAGGCCACACAGGACGGATCCCGGGGTCTGACCTTCGTGACAAGTCACGGCATTCGAGTTGCGTTGCGATAACGTAACTCGAGAATCTCATGTCGCAGTCAAATTTTGACTAAAAATATTCAGGTTTCTACAACCCTAAAATTCGCTCCCGATGGGAGTAACACTCCTGCATTTTTCCAATTTTAATGCTTTTACCAAGAAATATCGTCGGGTGCGCGCTCAGCGCTCCCGATGGGAGTAGCCCCCGAGGCTATAGTCGAAAAAGACTTTTTCGAGTATAGGCTCAAAATATAATGTGGTCCATCATACTTCAACTCGAGATACTTCAACTTTGAGATATTTCAACTTCGAGATACTTCAAGAACATCTTGTCGTCGAATACGAGTCCACCACTCCAATAAAGAGTTACTTTCAATATCTTTCATAATAGTAGCCCCCAAGGCTATAATCGAAAATCCTTCACATATAATCTTGTCTATAAATTTTGTACCTGTCGGCGCCATCCTTCTTCTTTCTCATACCATATTTTTTATGACATCACTAGCCAATTTTAGCTATACATCACTTTATGATTTGAGCGCGAACCGTCTCATGGGTAGCGCGGTAATTTCGATTTTTTCCTGCCCGTTAGTGGACTGCCGCTTCCGCTCCGCTTGCCATGTTTCAACCCCTGTTCCTTCGTCTAGAAGGTATATATGGGGAGAGTGGAGGGCTTTTACTATTTACCAGCTCATCTGCTCCTCCGCCGCCGCCATTGCCAATCTGCACATCTGTGTTCTTTGCACAAAAAGCCCCCAGACCGAGATTGTAGATGCGCGTGAAGCACTACGCATCCAAGGACGTCGTTATGGCTAAGGGCAAGAGTGCGAACTCCGCAACCGATTGGGTGCGCTCTTCTATCAAGGAGAAAGAGGTGAAGAAGGCTCGGGAGGACGGCTTTCTCTCTTTCGAAGACTCCATCAAATTTCCCAGCACCGAGCGGATCCCAAAGCCCCCGAGCGGCTATCGAGTAATGTTTCTCTCCTTCCTTCTCCGCGGTTTATCTCTTCCTGCCCACGAATTCCTTCGTGGGCTTCTTTTTGTTTACGGCGTACAGCTTCACCAGCTTACCCCAAATTCCATCCTTCACATTGCCTGCTTTGTGACTCTTTGCGAGTCCTTCTTGGGGATAGAACCCCACTTCCTTCTCTGGCGTTCAATTTTTTGACTTCATCCCAGTGTCTCACTGCCTAATAAACCTGAATTGGGCGGCGCCGTTGTCTCTATACGTGCTGAAGCCCAATATCTTGAATTCTCCATGTCTGCATCAGTCCAAGGTTGGAGGACAAAATGGTTTTACATAAAGGACCGCGAGGCCTCCTCTGAAGACCAATATGGCTTAGCTCCTTTTGATCCGACTAAGGAACTTAAAAAATTAGCCTCGTGGGACTCGTCTCCCTCAGATTCTGAGATGGAACAAGTTACCCCTCTGCTGAATCGTATCCAAACTCTGAAGGGAGGTAAAGGAGGTGCTTTATCGGGTATTCAGCTCATGGCGTTCTTCGTGCAACGGCGAGTCCAGCCCTTGCAACATCGTCTTTCCAAACTTTGGAGCTATTCTGGTTTAGCGGATCTTTCTCGCATCTCTGACGATCTTATAGAGAAAAAGGACGTCGACAAGCGAGTTAGGAGCCTGACCAAGCTCACTAAGGAGCACACAGTCGCAGATTTGACTGCTAGTTTCTTCGACTCCACGCACCCCCTACCCGAGGTATGCATTTGTTTTTGTATGCTTGCTATCTTTGCTTTTACTTGTGCGGAATACTTTTCTGATTTATTCCTCTTCAGGGCCATGTATTCCTTGTCTCACTCCCTCCTCTTCCCGAGGGAGGACCACTGCCGGCTGATCTGGCTGCTGTTGCATCTGAAGCCCCCGAGGCTGAAGAATCCCAGGACGGGGATGAAACCAAAGATTTGGAAGAAGGCACCAACTCGACGGCGTCACCTCCTGCTGCACTGTTTGAAGACACTGGTGCCAATAAGAAGAGGAAGCGTGTCGACGAGGTGGCTTCTTCGAGTACCTCTGCACAAAAGACTTCTGCTGCTGCAGCCCCTTGTCTAGAAGAGGGTGTCGAGATGTTTGACCTCATGGATTCGTAAGTGTTTTCTTCGAGTTCCACTATTTGTTGTTTTTTGTTTGATACTTTTTTTTCAAGCTGTGTGAAGCCCGTTTCTCATTTATAGTGAGGACGAGGAAACACAACCGGACGCCCCGGCTTCTCCTTCTCGACAAACTGCGATTCCAGATGAAGCTTCTGTGCCAGAAACTGAACTTCCTTCTGAAGTGCCTCGAGTTACTAGATCTGCCATCAAGAAGGTTCCTGTCTCTCGGAGCACAAAATATTCAAAGAAATCCAAAGAAGCCGACGTCTCTCTCGAGGTGCATGGGCCTTCGAGTTCTTCAGATAACGTAAGTGATCGTATTCTTGAATATTTTTCCTTCCTCTTCGCATGTGCTTATTTGTTCTTATTTTACCAGGCGCTGATGAAGAAATTCGTCGCCTTAGGCACTGAGTGCACTCAGTACTGGAGAGTTGCGAAAGCTTCGGAAGGTTAATTCATTGCCTCTTTTCTCCTTTTCTTGATATGCTCTTTCCCTTGCTTCTTTATTAACTTTCCTTTTCTTAACTTTTTGACTTTGCAGATGCTTTAGCATCGGCGAACGCACGCATTGCATCTCTAGAAGCTGAGCTTTCTGCTTCTCAGAAAGCCTATGACTCCGCGACTAAGGCCAAGGCAAACGCTGAAAAATTGCACAATACTGCAATTGCCAGGGCTAAGAAGGCAGAGTCATCTTTATCCAATGCTACCAAGGAGCGCCTCCAGCGGGAACAAGTCGTGGCCGAACGACTCAACAAGATTTCTGCCGCTGCTGGCGGTAAACATTTGCTTCGTATTCTTTTCTTGCTGATGATACTTCCTTTATACTCTATTGATAATGCCTTTTCCTTTTTACTTACCTTCCCTTGCTTATCCATTCAGAGCGTACCAAGAATCTTTTGCCGACTCCGCAATCTGCCGATGATCCTCTTCTGGCAGCGGTCAACTTGCTCGAGGCAAACTGGACATTTGTCCAGGATGTTTTCGAGTTGGTTAGCCGCGTTCTATCGCGGATGTTTGTTGGGTTATGGCCGAAGAAACGGTCGGAGGTTCCAGTCAGCGACTTAGGACAGCTTGCCAAGGCCTTCGATACTCAGGATGATCCTCTTCTCCAGCCGAAAGGTTTATCTATGAAGCGAGGTGTCAAAGGTGCCATCGCGCTTTCTTACACGCACAGGGCAGATCTCGACTGGGAGAAAATTGGTTCTCCTCATGGTCGCACCCGATCAGAGTTGAAGCCTTTCTTTGAGAAAGCGAAGAAATTGTCGCCTGCCATAGTGTCCATGATTTCTCCTTCAGCGGCCTCGGCGGCTTCTTTGGCGCCAACCTCCGCAATTTCATTCACGACTGCTTCCGCGCCTCCTCCAGCTACTGCAGACGACGCCACCATTCCTCTTACTGCCACAGAGCAAGATGCTGAGGTGGCGTAGATTTTAGCCTTTCTGCTGTAATTTCCTCTTTTGAATGTAGAAACTTGTATTCAACCCGAGAACTGATCCCTTTGATGGCGCCCAGAAAATTAGCTGATGGCGCAGGAGCAAACTGTCCTTGTGCGTGGTGGATAACCAGCCCGTTGGGAACCCCAAGAGGAAGGTATGATGAGTATAGCAGCTAGTTTTCCCTCAGTTAAGAAACCAAGGTTTAATATCGATCAGGAGAGGAGAGACAATGACGACTGAAGGTGATGCGGAACCTGCACACACACAAATAAATACTTTGTCCCCAACTTGCGATGAGGTTGTCAATCTCACCGGTTTGCTTGAAACAAAGGTTATGAGCGTATCGAGTGGAAAACAATATAGTATGCGAGTAAAGTAAACAGTGCGAGTAAAGTAAACAGTTGATAGCAATATTACGGAAATAGGACCGGGGTGCACAGTTCACTAGTGGTGTCTCTCCATAGATAAAATAACACATGCTGGGTAAACAAATTACAGTTGGGCAATTGATAGAATAAAGATAAACGTGATATGTCAAGAAGATCAATATGAGATTTACTCTGGGCATTACAACAAAATACATAGACCGCCATCCAACTGCATCAATGACTAATAATCCACTCCCGGGAATATCAATCCGAGCACCCTAGAAGTATTAAGTTGCGAACAACAGATAATTGCATTAAGCAAAGTGTGTAATGTAAACAAAGCATATGCCCTTGAGCATATGAATGTTGTTTGCTCCCTAGTAGCAACAGCACATCTACCACCTTAGATGTTTCTGTCACTCCCCCAGGTGAAATAGAGGCATGAACCCACTATCGAGCATAAATACCCCCTCTTGGAGTCACTAGCAACTACTCGGCCAAGATAGCTACTAACAACGGAGAGCATGCAAGATCATAAACAACATAGAGATAACAAAAGATATAATTCAGTACAGCAACTTAATCATAAACACCAATATTCATCGGATCCCAACAAACCAAACATGTAGAATTACATAACGGTGATCTCAATCATGTACGGCAGCTCATGAGATCTAAACATGAAGCACATGGTGGAGAGGACAACCATCTAGCTACTGCTATGGACCCATAGTCCAAGGTAGACTACTCACTCATCGCTCCGGAGGCAAGCATGGCGATGAAGAAGACCTCTGGTGGCGATTCCCCTCTCCGGCAGGGTGCTGGGAAGAGCTTCTGGACCCTCCCGATCTTCGGGTCGACGGCGGCGGCGGATCGCGATGTGTTCTGGAAAACTGATTGGGCCCTTAGGTTTTTCTCGTCGGGGGGTCTTTATAGGCGAAGGGGCGATGTCAGAGGAGGGGCCAGGCGCCCTCACGCGGGCCCGGCGCGGCCAGGGGGCTGGCCGCGCCACCCCTGCGTGTGGGGCCCTGGTGGCCCCCCTCCTACTCCTCTTCGGATCTCTGGAAGCTTCCGGGTAAAATAAGACTTCAGGATGTGGTTTTGTCCAATTCCGAGAATATTTCCTGTGTATCACTCTGAAACACAAAAACAGCAGAAAATAGGGAACTGTCACTGTGGCACTTCGTTAATAGGTTAGTTCCGGAAAATGCATAAAAGTACCAATAAGTGTAACGAAACAATATGCAAATGGTGTAAAAACAAGCATGGAGCATCAAAAATTATAGATACGTTTGAGACGTATCAAGCATCCCCAAGCTTAACTCCTGCTCGTCCTCGAGTAGGTAAGTGATAACAAAAGAATAATTTTTGAGGTGACATGCGCCTACACAATCTTGATCATATATGTAAGCATTGGTGAGCTGGGATCATAAGAACTTAAAACATGGGCATGAAGATATAATCATGACAATAAGAACTCAGCAACCATGTTGTAAACATGTAAATGAACACAAACAAAAGATCATGAAAATGAAACAATGAAAGTCAAACGTGTGTTCAAATCATAAGGAAAAACATACAAATGGTTTTCAGCTTGTCCTTCAAAGAGAGCAAAACATAAATGCATAGGACACCTTCAAGTTTAAGAGGGCGACTAGATACAAATAATTTAAGAACAAGTGAAACCAACAATATGAATCAATCAATGAACTTTGGGACAATGCATATCACACTAAGAATGACAACTATGCTCTCTTAATGGTGCATAAAGAAAGAAGGTGGTGACTCAACATAAAAGAAAAAGAAAGACCCTTCGCAGAGGGAAGCAGTGATTGAAGTTTTATAACCTTCAAAAATTATGGTACTTACCGGCTTTGAGCTCTCATTGCCCCCAGCATAAGCATCTTGAATGGTTAAAGTTAATGCGAGAACAATTATGATGCATATGCTTGACAAATCATAAGTTGAAGACCTCATGCCCCGTGAATATGAGTACCCAAACCTCATGCTACTTTACTTAGAGTCCGAAGCAAGGCTCTTGTCATTGTAAGTATATGCATATCATTGAGAACCGCCAATGGGGTACCTCCATGCCCGATGACATGGAACAAGCCCACACCAAAATGACAGGACAAGCAGACAATGAACACCTCGACATCTCTTTTATTTGCCTTTTGTTTAGCTTTTTATTGTGAGATGCGTCATCGAATGTTCACCATGGGTATGCTGCAAATTTCCACCATGAATTATGCATGGCTTAGATTGGCGGCCCGGCGTTTTCCTAACACATATACAAACTCCATGATCCCCACAAGATTCCCAATTCATTTCACACCGCGGGCATCCATAAACAAAAGATCACGATATCAACTCAAATAAGAAGTGCAATGTTGAAAGCTTGCCCCATGACAGCATGGCTGGGCTAGAATCCAACTTACAACTTGCAAGCATAACAACTCAACATAAGAGACCACAATGTCAAATTTTTAAGAATAGGAAAAAGTAAAGTGTGCCTTCCGGTTCGTGAGAGCTTTACTGACCGAATTTCGCATAACACTGGTAAGAGTTTAATTTGAAGAGAAAATAAAAGCAAGTCAAATTTACTTGGAATAGCAAATTGCTAGTAGGTATGTATGGTGGACACTTTGGAAAACTTTGGCTTTTAGGAGTTGGATGCACGAGTAGAGCTCATACTCAGTACAAGGCGAGGGCTAGCAAAAGACTGGGAGCGACCAACTAAGAGAGCAATAATGGCCATAATCATGCAAAGCGACAAAGCGACATTAAAAGAAGCATAAGATGGCATCAAAAGTCAAAAACTAAATGATCATGAAGGCTATTGGCAACTTTGTAAGAGTCTAACATGTGTGAGCATGCGCCAAGTCAACCCAAATAAAGCATCAAGGAGAAAACCAAAATAATGCTTCCATACAATAAAAACAACGCATGATTTTTTCAAAGGCTCATTAAGCAATCTCAGTTATTTGAGACAAGTCATGCTACAGCAAAACCACTAAGCATACTATCAAAAAGACATCAAGCATGACATGAAAAAGCCTAAGCCGCAGTCTACACAAGCTCCTTCTTGTACCACTATTTTGCACAAAGCTTTTTCTCTTTTCCAACACCATTTGAAATTTTTATAAACACCTCTTTTGATGAAAACCAATAAAGATCAGAGGCAAAAATACACCTTGATGAAAAGATATGACAAGGTCTGAACGCAAATCAAGGCGAAAACGAAAACCAAAAGCAGTAGCAGAAAAAGAAGAACACATGATAACCGATAAGAGTGAAAACTGAGTGTTCTTGGCAAATGAAAACGAGTACATCTTCTCCAAAAGAAATTTGTTGGGGTTCAACCATTTATTGCAGCAAACCAACAAACTAAACCAACTAAGAAAACTAAAACAACCGACGCTCCAAGAAAAACACATAGTGCATGAAGCAATAAAAATATAGTGTTTTGAAAGGTGACCTGATTTTTGCCGATGAAGAAGGGGTGCCTCGGGGGCATCCCCAAGCTTTGACGCTTGTACTTCTTGGATATTTCTTGGGATGATGCATGGGCATCCCCAAGCTTGAGCTTTTGTCCATTCTTCAACTCATCTCATCATTCTCCAATCCCTACACTTGAAAACTTCCTTCATACAAAACTAAACACAATTCTATTAGCAACATTAGTGCAAGCATAACATATAATCAATCCTCTATTTGCTTCAGGTTTCAACTCAAAACCACCACATATGTAGTAGATACTACTGTAGCAACCTCCCCAAAAGTTCCGTGATCAAAAGAACTCAAAAGAAAGCGATAAAGTGGCAAACACAAATATTGGCAGAAATCTGTCAAAACTGAACAGCTGACAAAGGTCGAATTTTTGAGGGATTTTCTGTTGCTCAAATCAAAAAGTGTTCAACTAACAAAAGTTTGGATATAACCTGGGGCATATTCACAAGAAATCGCAGGTCCAAAAGATAAACAGAGATTTTTCACGAATTTTTATGGTGCAGCACCGAAAACAGTTTCAGGACAGCAACATCCCCAAATCTTTACCTCACTCAAATTAGAGGCTTCTCTTGGCACAAAAACGAAATAAACAAGATAAGGAGCGGTCATTACAGTAGTAATGACTTCCAAGAATCAAATAAAAGAAAAAGTACTGAAAAGAAAACATTGGGTTATCTCCCAGGAGTGCTTTTCTTTAACGCCTTTGAGCTAGGCGCAGAAAATTGTGAATCAAGTAATATTAATAGATGAAGTGCTAGTTACCTCAGTAGGCTCTTTGAAGGTTCCCGAAGATGATTCAACCTGCAAGTCACCCTTAGTGGAACTAAGAGTCTTACCAATTTTAAGAACATGTTGAGATTTAAGCGCAGAAACCTTGGGAACATACATAAATTTTTGCTCTTTTCCAACAAACGCTTTCTCTTTCATAAATTTAAGAGAAGAGAAGATTAAGCTAAGAGTTTCCATAGACTCCTCTAGTTTACCAATCCTTAAGTTTTGATTGTCATGAGTAGTGCTAGCCTCTAAAATGGTAATTCTCTTACCCATGTTTTCTATTAATTCACTAACGCGGCTAGCATTTTCTAGGATACTTGGCAAACTTTTCTCTAAAGAGCTGAGCTTTTCTACCACCTCCTCCAGGGTGGTCTCAGTTTTAGCAACATGAATAGGTGGTATTCCCACTAAACTTTCAATTATAGTGCATGCTTCTCCAGCGGGAGTACCCAGAAAATTACCTCCTGTAAAAGTATCGAGAACATACCTATTCCAACTGGATATACCAACATAAAAATTTCTAAGGAGGATCGTGGTAGAGTGCTTTTTGGTACACCTATGATGAGCATTGTTAATACGGTACCAAGCATCTTTTAAACTTTCTCCCCCTTGTTGCTTAAAACTACGAACTTCTACTTCAGGATTACTCATTTTAACAAAACTAAAAGCAGATAAGTAAAAACAACTACCAAGGATTCTAATTTTTTTGGGTTTTTGATAAAAAGCAATGCAGGTAAAAATAAAATAAAGTAAAGCAAAACAATAAAACAAAGTAAAGAATGTGTGTGCGAAAAACTCCCCTCGCAGAAGTCTTCTCTTCCTCCCCGGCAACGGCGCCAGAAAATTAGCTGATCCCTTTGATGGCGCCCAGAAAATTAGCTGATGGCGCAGGAGCAAACTGTCCTTGTGCGTGGTGGATAACCAGCCCGTTGGGAACCCCAAGAGGAAGGTATGATGAGTATAGCAGCTAGTTTTCCCTCAGTTAAGAAACCAAGGTTTAATATCGATCAGGAGAGGAGAGACAATGACGACTGAAGGTGATGCGGAACCTGCACACACACAAACAAATACTTTGTCCCCAACTTGCGATGAGGTTGTCAATCTCACCGGTTTGCTTGAAACAAAGGTTATGAGCGTATCGAGTGGAAAACAATATAGTATGCGAGTAAAGTAAACAGTGCGAGTAAAGTAAACAGTTGATAGCAATATGATGGAAATAGGGCCGGGGTCCACAGTTCACTAGTGGTGTCTCTCCATAGATAAAATAACACATGCTGGGTAAACAAATTACAGTTGGGCAATTGATAGAATAAAGATAAACATGATATGTCAAGAAGATCACTATGAGATTTACTCTGGGCATTACAACAAAATACATAGACCGCCATCCAACTGCATCTATGACTAATAATCCACTCCCGGGGATATCAATCCGAACACCCTAGAAGTATTAAGTTGCGAACAACAGATAATTGCATTAAGCAAAGTGTGTAATGTAAACAAAGCATATGCCCTTGAGCATATGAATGTTGTTTTCTCCCTTGTAGCAACAGCACATCTACCACCTTAGAGGTTTCTGTCACTCCCCCAGGTGAAATAGAGGCATGAACCCACTATCGAGCATAAATACCCCCTCTTGGAGTCACTAGCAACTACTCGGCCAAGATAGCTACTAACAACGGAGAGCATGCAAGATCATAAACAACATAGAGATAACAAAAGATATAATTAAGTACAGCAACTTAATCATAAACACCAATATTCATCGGATCCCAACAAACCAAACATGTAGAATTACATAACGGTGATCTCAATCATGTACGTCAGCTCATGAGATCTAAACATGAAGCACATGGTGGAGAGGGCAACCATCTAGCTACTGCTATGGACCCATAGTCCAAGGTAGACTACTCACTCATCGCTCCGGAGGCAAGCATAGCGATGAAGAAGACCTCCGGTGGCGATTCCCCTCTCCGGCAGGGTGCCGGGAAGAGCTTCTTGACCCTCCCGATCTTCGGGTCGACGGCGGCGGCGGATCGCGATGTGTTCTGGAAAACTGATCGGGCCCTTAGGTTTTTCTCGTCGGGGGGTCTTTATAGGCGAAGGGGCGATGTCAGAGGAGGAGCCAGGCGCCCTCACACGGGCCCGGCGCGGCCAGGGGGCTGGCCGCGCCACCCCTATGTGTGGGGCCCTGGTGGCCCCCCTCCTACTCCTCTTCGGATCTCTGGAAGCTTCCGGGTAAAATAAGACTTCAGGATGTGGTTTCGTCCAATTCCGAGAATATTTCCTGTGTATCACTCTGAAACACAAAAATAGCAGAAAACAGGGGACTGGCACTGTGACACTTCGTTAATAGGTTAGTTCCGGAAAATGCATAAAAGTGCCACTAAGTGTAACGAGACAATATGCAAATGGTGTAAAAACAAGCATGGAGCATCAAAAATTATAGATACGTTTGAGACGTATCAAGAACTTTAGCCAAAGGGTTTAGCACATTATGTAAATATATTTCCTTCATATGAAGTATTATGCTGTCTCTCTGAAATTGCTTCTCCTTTCTTTGCCTTTTTGGCTTGTAGCCGATGCGCGTCAATGATCCTTTTACTCACGGTCCTGCTCCTTCCTCTGCCCGTGTGTTCGGTTCTCAGATTTCGTCGACTCCTAGTCTATGCAGTCGATGCGCAAAATACTCTTCCAGGGTTTCCGATCTTGAGGCTCGCCTAACTTTAGCCAATCGTCAGGCACAGATGGCTATTGACAAAGCTAGCAAAGCCAGTGGTTATATGAAACAAATATCTTGTTTTGAGGAAAAGGTCTCCAGCTTGATGGCGGAGATTGTTCATAATGAAGAGTGCGAATCTTTTATTCTTGGCATTGTCGAGTCTGCCTGCGAGATGTTGCGATGTAAGTTTTCTTTCGACTCCTTCTTTTCCCATTTCTTCACTGCTATTTTTTTTGTGATGCTCTTTGCTGTTATAGGTACTTGTCTGGATTTCGCTGCAGAAGATCGTCGGGTTACCGAGCGAAATGCAGCTTTAGAGAGAATGTCGGCAGGCTGTGAGACTTTGTGGTCTGACCCTCGTCGCGGGAGTGCCATTGTACTGCTTCAGGACCGTGCCCAACATATTGGTGAATCAGTTGATGGTTGCCGACGTGCTCTGACGACGATGCATTATGTCATGCTTCCTCGCAATCCTCTGCCTGCAACTTTTCCACTTCTTCTTGATACCTTTAGATCCAGCCATCGTATTCATAGATTGATAGAGCTGAACTTGGTGGCCGGTGCCAATTTTGCTCTCGGGTGGATACGCAAGTGGCACCCGAGGCTTAATTATAGCTCTATGTCCCTGAGTTTAGCTCCAGGTAGGGCTAGCCTTCGTGTTCATATGGAGAGCACGTTGCAACCTGCTCGAAGGCTTGTAGCTAGGCTGCTGGAAGCGGACACTGCGTTTTTTCGCGAGTACCACTATTTGGACCCGTTAGGCGTAGATGATTCTGACAACCCATTATTGTAATACATTTTTGTATGTGTGCAACGCGAGAGTATTGTATTTCGCGACTTTATGACGAAAATTTGTTCTCAGAGCGTTATTGTGTGATTTCGTGCGTTTCCCGCATTTTCTCTTTGAAAGACTCGTAAACTCAAATATGAGGAACGTTTCGTCTTTTTTATACTTGTAATGTAAGATACATGGGGTGACCCAAGAGATCCGGCCTGTGACCTGTGTTCTGGATCTCGAGGGCATTGCCCCTGGTATAACTCGTGGCTTTTACAGCCTTACTGTTCGACTCTACTCCATTGTCTTTTGATGTTTATGCCGCAATGGCTTTCCCTTCTTCTCCTGCGTCTTTGTCTTCTCCTGATGCTCCTACTCGTGGTTTCTTCGTTTTGGGCTCCGCAACGCGTCCTTCGAGTAGCTTGATGTCCTCTGTAGTTGTGCTTTTTGCCTTCTCTGCATAGTTGGCTATCATACCAAAGTTTTGTGCCATCTTGTGGAACTCCCTGTCGCAGAGATCTGAAACTTCGAAACTTCCTTTTACTGTAATTACTCCTCTAGGTCCTGGCATTTTGAGTACCAGATATGTATAATGGGGGACTGCCATGAATCGCGAAAACGCGGGTCGTCCGAGGATCGCGTGATATTGAGATGGCCAGTCCATGACTTCAAAATCTAGCTTTTCTCTACTGTAATTTTGTCGGTTGCCGAAGCAAACGTTGAGTGCTATTCGACCCAGTGGGTAATTGGAACTTCCTGGCACGATCCCGTGGAATGAGCAATCTGTTGGCTTCAGGAACTCTAGTGATATATGCATTGCCCTGAGTGTTTTTGCATATATCAGGTTAATTCCACTCCCTGCGTCCATGAATATTCTGTCGACATCATACGCGCCGATTTGAGCTTTGAGTACCAAAGGCGCGTTTCCTGGCCAAGGTACTATTATAGGGTGGTCTTCTCTGTTGAACTCAATTGGTTGTTCTGACCAATGCAGATACTCCATTGTAGCTGGAGGTGAAATGACTGCTAGGTTGACTTGTCGAGTGATACTCTTTTCTTCTTTGTTCGATTTGGGCACGGGTTGTATCATTGCTGTGATGTGTCCTTTTGATGGAACGTACCCGTCGTCGTCGTCGTGTCCCTTATTTTGCTGGTCTTGTCCTTAAAGAGCTCCGTTGTTTCCTTGCTGATTTGTCGGAGGATTGTTGCTCCCTTCAAATCCTTGTCGCCTTGCTTCAATTTGCTTGTTTAGTGCTGCATCTTGTAGTTTTAAGAATGTTGTGCAATCATTCATTGCGTGCCTTGATACTCGCTTCCCATCGACGAACGCTGAGTGTATATGACAAGGTCCATTGAGCATATCTTCTGGCGAAGGGTTGTATTCTCTGGATTCTCTTGCGGGGAATTTTTTATAGTCCTCTTTTCCGTAGCTTCGATATCCTGCACTTCTTCGATCGCTTTCTTGGTAGCTGTTGTCTTTGTATCCTGCGGCGACTTGGCTATGGGGGCCATAGTTGTCGTAATTTCTGGACCGTCTCCTTTGACTTCCATATCTATTTCTTCTATCGTCTTCTGGGGATCGCGTCCGTTTGTTGTTGCATGCGTCTTCTCCATCTGCGAATCTGTTTGCTACGTCCATGAGGTCTGACACTGTTTTTGGCTTGATTCTACCCATCTCTTCGACTAGGTCTCTTCGCCTTAATCCAATGATGAACGCATCTATTGCTCTTTCGTCTGAAACTTCGACTGCTGCATTTTTGATAAGACTCCATCTTTGGATGTATGCCCGCAGTGTTTCGTCGCGTTGTTGTACACATGCTTTGACTTCTTCTATTGATGCTGGCCGCTTATATGTCGATCTAAAGTTGCTTGTGAATTGCTTTGTGAGGTCTTCCCAGCTTCCAATAGTTTCTTTCTCTAGTTTGCTCAACCATGACCTTGCTGCTCCGGTGAGGTGTAGTTGCAAACTTTGCATTGCTGTTTCTTTGGTTCCTCCTAATATTTGCACTGCTTGTAGATAATCTGATAGCCATGATTGTGGTTCTTGCGACCCGTCATACTTTTGCTGATCATGAGGTAACTTGAATCCCTTGGGAACTGGAGTAGTGCGAACCCTTCGGGTAAAGCACGATGCCCCCATCTCTTTTTCGTCGTCTTCATAGTCGCGTTTTTCGTTTGGGGATCGCGATCTTCGAGTTCCACCGTGCTGTTTTGGTGATGGCGATCGAGATCGGTGATTGCTGCTTCTGTGCCTAGGACTATTGTGACGGCGAGGTGACCTTGCTTTATGCACTTCCTTGTGATGATATGTTACTTCTCCTTTTGCTGATAGCTTGTGGCCCACCATGTTAAGTCCGTTCAATGCTGCTCTATGCATATGTTCCCTAGGATCTCCTGGACTTGGTCGAGTTGTAAGCAGATATGCTTGCGCTGCTACTAATGCTGCTTCAGGGGTTTTTGGTAGGATATTCCCCTGCTCGTCGACTGATAAGAAGGACGAGTCGAGGTTTTTGGAGATACTTTGCCTGTCGGAGTACTCGAGGTTGTCGGATGATTTTTCCTTGCGTTACTATATGATGCGTCGCTTCGTGCTTTACGAGCAGCTTCGCTAGCTGCAATGGCTGAATCTTTTCTTCTTTGTATCTCTATTTTCTCCTTTGCTAATTGCTTGGCCTGCTACCTTAGGGCGTAATGATACCCCAAAAGCATGTCTTTGCTGGAATTTGATGGTATTGGCGTGCCGTGTTGTACGGCTTCTCTTATTATCCTCCATTCGTTGACTGATAGTCGAATTTTTTCCCTGGTTGTGAGGGATTCTGGTGTTTGCCCTTCTGCTAGGTGATTTGCTCCTCTGTCGATATTTGCTGGGTTTAGCACTGGATTGTCGTTTTCGTCGAATTCTTCTGAGTTATCTCCTATAATGGCGAGCACCTGGCATTGTTTGCCGATGTTACCCTTGAAGCTTGATAAAATCGAGTTACTATCCTCAGAAAGCTCTAATCCTGTCTTCCATGTATCTGTTGACTTGTCTGAAATATCGTCGAGGCAGATCTTGAGATCGTCGAGTTGGACTCCTGTGTCTAAATTTTCCTTTTCTTCGTTGTCTTCTGCGATCTTTCCTTTTTGCACTTCTTCTAGGCTGACCGGCGAGTTTACCTTGCTGGAAGAGCCTTCAGAATATTCCATCATTGCTATCATTTTGGGCTCACTTGCCGACAGATCTTGTTTCATCGGATCTGAAAGGCGAGATGAACCCGATGGCCCGATGAGGATGCTTAAACTTCCGATTGTCAACTCCATCTCTTGATTTTCGTCGACTTCTGTATTGCTGTTGGCTAAAAGCGAAAAAGCCGTCGAATTCATGATTCCAACGCCCAAGTCCCCACGGTCGGCGCCAATTGATGAGGGTTAACTCGACAAATGTCCTAGATGAAGGACTTAGGATCGGGGAGATAGGGCGTCGGATGAACTCGAAGGTAAAGTTAGTCGAAATAGGTGTGTGTCGAAAGTAAAC
This sequence comes from Dactylis glomerata, assembly GCA_007115705.1. Lineage (NCBI taxonomy): Eukaryota > Viridiplantae > Streptophyta > Magnoliopsida > Poales > Poaceae > Dactylis > Dactylis glomerata. The sequence continues at coordinate 757,914 of QXEO01000249.1, read as the reverse complement.
TTGGGTGTTTAACCTGGCTTGCTTTCAATCTGCCCCACACCGTCCCCTCCTGGCCCCTATATATAGATGGCCAGGTCTCGAGGATCGGGTAGGGTCCAATACAGATTACAATATCGACATACGGTAAGAACTCGTATTCGACTATCATTACAATTGAGCCTAGCTTAACGGGCCTCAGGGGTACTCAACATACGGGCTCTATTAACTATACCCTTGTCACCTATACTCAATCCTTGTTACATCAAGTTTTTCCCTACTCAACCACTTATCGACCACATCATCCATCATGAACTATGGAAGTCCGATAAATAGATTTGTGCATGCATTTGTTTTTCTTGCTGGTAGTCTCTTTTATTCTTTCGCAATATTTATATCATTCCTTTTTATACGCTAAGGAAATCATATATGTGGATACATAGAGCCATGTTTATACACATCCATTGCATAATTGGATATTATGTGTAACCTTCTAGCTTAAGTACGGTGCATTAGTGTGTCTATTATTATAAAGTATCATTAATTTATGCATTATGTATATTAGCTCTAAAATGATAGTGTTATTACAGTGTGTCATTGGATTGCCACTGAAATTTATAGGACTTTTTAAAAAATTATTTGGGATTATTTTCTGTGTCATTTATTTTCTATCGTGCCACCTATTATTTGATTTATTTCATTAATATGTTGGTATTCGTATAGTATTGTGAATCTATGATTGTTAAGCCATTGTTCATCTAGAATATTCATTTTGAGATAATATAATTGGATCCTAACTCATTTAATTTAGTGTTTTTGATTATCAGTGTTGATCTTGTTCGACTATGAAAATTTCATTTTTTTTCTTGAAGCATGTCACGAAAAATCATAGACTTTACTTGATAATTATAATATGTGTTTAACTTTAATGTTCTAGTCCACATACCCTCATGTTTATCCTTCTACCAATAATCTTTTATGATTTTTTGCACCAAAAAATAAATCAGATTAAACTGTCAGCTTAACTAAATTTTGTACATTTTTATTTTAAAAAAACTTAATTAACTACTTATACATATTCCTTGGTAAATAATATAGAAATTGATCGTGTCCTTTTTTTCCATTGTTCATCTAGAATATTCATTTTGAGATAATATAATTGGAGCCTAACTCATTTAATTTAGTGTTTTTGATTATCAGTATGGATCTTGTTCGACTATGAAAATTTCATTTTTTTTTCTTGAAGCATGTCACGAAAAATCATAGACTTTACTTGATAATTATAATATGTGTTCAACTTTAATGTTCTAGTCCACATACCCTCATGTTTATCCTTCTACCAATAATCTTTTATGATTTTTTGCACCAAAAAATAAATCAGATTAAACTGTCAGCTTAACTAAATTTTGTACATTTTTATTTTAAAAAAACTTAATTAACTACTTATACATATTCCTTGGTAAATAATATAGAAATTGATCGTGTCCTTTTTTTGTAACACTTTTGTATTAGTCCAATTACACTTGTTCCCTCGCATCTAAAAATGCTTGCATGCGTATTCATTGTACTCTTACTCCCTTTATCCGTTTGGTGTACCATCTAAAAATTGGTCAAATTATAGTATTTTGTACCTATGGCTGTACCGATATCAATACTCTGTCTTTCTCAAACCAATCAGTAGAAGAGTAAAACAGGGTCAATTACCAATTAGCAGTTGGAATACAATTAATTATTATATGTCATACCGCTTCTTATGATCCATTAGAGAGTCCTATAGGCTCACGATTGGTGCCTCTTCAGATGTGTTCCTAGCTGCTCGTATATAGATGTGTGGTGTCCTGTATATTTGATCGTGTTACCTAGATCTTTTTTTAACATACATGGCTAGCTTAGCTAGTGTCCTAGCATGACACAGTTCTTTATTTTCCAATTAACACGTATAGACTTATCATATGTTGACTTGTCACGTATCAATAGTTTACGTAACTCTTAGATCTATTAAATCTTGACCGTTAATAGTAAAATCAATGGTATATTTATTTCTAGCCTATGTGGATTAACGTGGTGCCTCTATTTTAGAACCCCCGTATTGTGCTTTTAGTATATAATAGATGCTTTGAACACCGTTATTGCTAATGCTATAGAAAAGTCTAAGCTTGGAGAAGCTGGTTTTGTTAAGCATGATATTTTTAGTTCCCCAGCTTTAGTGGAGGAAGTTTGCTCTGATGATATTTTATCTCCCATATGTGATGTTTCTAATGATGCTTGTGCTCCTCATCCTTTTAAAATACCTATGAAAATTGTCGAACGTGCTATGAATAACTGTTATTTAGAAGATAGAACTGTCTATCCTGGTGATCATTTGCTCTTTATACATAAATTATGCGAGTTGTTCAAGTGTGTAGGTATTTTGATGAACCAAGTTAAGAGGAAGCTATTTTCTTTATCACTGAAGGGCAGAGCTGCGGAATGGTATAAGACGCTAAATGATGGCCGACCTATTGATTGGGAGGAAATTGTATCTCTCTTTTATTCTAAATTCTATCCTTCTAGTGAGGTTTATAAAGATAGGAATTATATTTATAATTTTCATCCGCATGAGGGAGAAAGCATTGCCCAAGCGTGGGGGAGATTGAAGTCACTAATGCTCAAATGTCCTATTCATGAGCTTCCCCGTAATATTGTTATTAATAATTTTTATGCAAGGCTTTCAGGATATTATAAGGACCATCTAGATGCATGCTTCGATGGGTCATTCACAAGTAAGGATGTTGACACTAAGTGGGATTTGCTTGAGACAATTCAAAGTAATATCGAAGATTGGGATAGCAACAAAGATAAAGGATCAGGTATAAATTACGAGTATGATTGCATTAAGTCTTTTGCTGAAACTGCTAATTTTCAAGAGCTTAGTGCTAAATATGGGATTGATCCTCGAATTATGGTTGATTGTTTTAGAGCCTTTGCTTCCCATATTAATGTTCCTAAAGGAAATGGGGACGTGTATCATGAACCTTTTAAAGACACTTGCATAGAAAGTGATATTGTTATTATTGATTGCAATAAACATGCTCAAACTTCTGAAAGTACTACTTCTTATAAGCATGTTAATTTTTGTGGAGTACTTAGACCTTGTGAACAGAGTCACAACAAAGAAGATTATTGTATCCACCACAGGAATGAAGAAACCCGAATGTGGCACAATGCTCTAGATGAGCTTGGTGAAAAGGTTTGTGAGCTTTATCCTTTTCTTTGTGAGCTTTGCCATGAAAAGGGTCATTTTAATTTTCAATGCTCAGGCCCTAATAATGACCCTTCTAATCCTATGAGTACCATAAGTTTGTATTGTGATGACAAGATCACTCTCAATCAGCATGATGAGTTTACTTTATTTTTGGGGGTGTGAAGAGATACCTAGAAAAACTTGTTTGGTAGATAAGAGTGCTCTTGATATTAATAGCACCCTTCGTGGTTGTCATCTCTATTGTGTTAAAGATTGCCTCACAAATACTTACATACAAAATGCTATAAAAGAGGATGCTTTACCCAAATTTGACAGGGATGAGTTTTGTTTCTATCTTATTAACAAAAAGGAGGAATCCTCCAAAGTTTCTTCTGTTGTTTCTGTCAGCAAACTAGATTATGTGGAGAAGATGCCTTTCAAGTCTCTCCCTCCTAAAGGAGAGAGTAAGAAGAGTAAGAAGAAGAAGAAGAAGAAGAAGAAGAGGAGTAAAAGGAGAGAGGAAACGGTATCTTCCCCTAAGCATGTCGCTCCTATTATAGATTATGATAATTCTGATCTTGATGATGTTCTTATGCTTGTTACCTATGTTAGTGATCATGATTGGGAAAAACACTCTACTTTTGATATTGAAATCCTTTTCGGTATCGATTCTGAAAATTATAAGATTAATAATTGTTGTACCATTAGTACTATCCATGTTCCTTCTTATGATGATATGTTTGATGAATATGCTTTGCAAAATAGCTGTTCTCTCGCTTATGATGATACTAAACCTCTAGTTTATGATGGTTATGATGATGAGTATAATATTTTCATTTCACCTACTTTAGAGGAGAAAATTAGTTATGATTACAATATGCCTCCTATTTTTTATGATTATGGTGATAAGAATAATTTTGTTGAATTTGCTCCTACTATTGTTCATGTGGGGAGTATTAATTCTTTTACACATGTGGCTCATGATAGGGATGCTTTATGTGATAGTTATATTGTTAATTCTATTCATGATGCTACTGAAAGTTACTATGAGAGAGGGAAACATGGTTTGATGGATCTCAATAATATTAAGTTTCCCCTCTCTATGTTGCAAATCTTGAAGTTGCACTTGTTTTATCTATCCATGTTTTGCTACTATGTGCCTCGTTGATTTATTTTCTTACAAGATTCCTACGCATAGGAAGTGGTTTAGATTTAAATGTGTTTCATATTTGCTTTTTGATGCTCTCTCTTGCTTCAAGTTCCTTTATGGCACCTTTGCCTTAAGTTCTTTTCGGGCGCCTATGTGAGCATTTTCTGAAATTACTGCGCCTAGCTCAAAGGCGTTAAAGAAAAGCACTCTTGGGAGATAACCCATTGTTTTATTTTTAGTACTTTTTCTTTTATTTGAGTCTTGGAAGTTATTACTACTGTAATGACCGCTCCTTATCCTTTTTATTTCGTTGTTGTGCCAAGAGAAACCTCTAATTTGAGGGAGGTAAGATTTGGGGAATTTGCTGTCCTGAAACAGATTTCGGTGCTGCACCGTAACAATTCATGGAAATTCTCAGAATATCTTTTTGACCTGCGATTTCTTCTGCATATGCCCCAGGTTATATCTAAACTTTCATTAGTTTTGCACTTTTCGATTTGAGCAACAGAAGGTCCTCAAAAAAACGACATTTGTCAGTTATTCTGTTTTGACAGATTTCTGCCACTATTTGTGTTTGCTTCTCGATCACTTTTTGAGTTCTTTTGATCACGGAACTTTTGGGAAAGTTGCTACAGTAGTATATGCTTTATATGTGGTGTTTTTGAGTTGAAACCTGAACCAAAAAGGGTTGATTCATTATTATGCTTACACTAATGTTGCCAATAGAATTGTGTTGAGTTTTGTATGAAGGAAGTTTTCAAGTGTAGGGATTGGAGAATGATGAGATGAGATAAAGAATGGATAAAAGCTCAAGCTTGGGGATGCCCATGCATCACCCCAAGAAATATCCAAGAGGTACAAGCGTCAAAGCTTGGGGATGCCCCCGAGGCACCCCCTTCTTCATTGGCAAAAATCAGGTCACCTTTCAAGACACTATATTTTCATTGCTTCATGCACTATGCGTCTTTCTTGGAGCGTCTTTGTTTTTGCTTTCAGTTTTTATTTTTGCTTTGTTTGCTGCAGTAAATGGTTGGATCACATCATGTTTGTTTTGGAGGGAGATATACTCTGCTTTTCATTGCCAAGAACACTCTAGTTTTCACTCTCATCGTTCAGCGAGTGTTCTCTTTTTCTGCTACTGCGTTTAGCTTTCATTTTTCGCCTTGATTTTTGTTCAGATCTTATTTTATCTTTGCATCAAGGTGTATTTAGACCACTGGTCTATATTGGTTTTCATCAAAAGAGTTGTCTCAAAAAGGTTCGAATGGTGTTGGAAAAGAGAAAAAGTTTCATGCAAAAAGTGGTGCAAAAAGGAGCTTGTTTAGACTGCGACTTAGACTTTTTCATGCCATGCTTGATGTCGTTTTGATAGTATGCTTAGTGATTTTTGCTGTAGCATGTCTTGTCTCAAATGACTGAGATTGCTTAATGCGCCTTTGAAAAAAATCATGCGTTGTTTTTATTATTTGGAAGCATTTATTTGGTTTTCTCCTTGATGTTTTATTTGGGTTGACTTGGCGCATGCTCACAACATGTTTGACTCATACAAAGTCGCCATAAGCCTCTATGATCATTTAGTTTTTGAATTTTGATGCCATTTTATGCTTCTCTTAATGTTGCTTTGTCGCTTTGCATGATTATGGCCATTTTTGCTCTCTTAGTTGGTCGCTCCCAGTCTTTTGCTAGCCCTCGTTTTGTACTGAGTATGAGCTCTACTCGTGCTTCCAACTCTCAAAAACCAAGTTATGCCAATGTGTCCACCATACATACCTATTAGCAATTTGCTATTCTAAGTACATTTGACTTGCTTTTATCTATCCTTCGAATTAAACTCTTATCAGTGTTATGCGAAAATTGGTCAGTAAAGCTCTCACGAACCTGATGGCACACTTTACTTTTCTTGCTTTTAATAATTTTGACATTGTGGCTCTTTTATGTTGACGTTATGCTTGCAAGTTGTAAGTTGGAAATTAGTCAAACCATGCCGTCATGGGGTAAGCTTTCAACATTGCACATCTTTTATTTGAGTTGATATCGTTATCTTTTGTTTATGGATACTCGCGATGTGAAACAAGTTGGGAATCTTGCGGGATCATGGAGTTTTTATATGTGTCAGAGAAATGCCTGGGCCGCTAATCTAAGCCATGCATAATTCATGGTGAAAATTTACAGCATGCCTATAGTGGACATTCGACGACGCATCTCAAAATAAAAAGCTATACCAATGGTAAATAAAAGAGATGCCGAGGTGTTCATTGTCTGTTTGTCCTGTCATTTTGATGTGGGCTTGTTCCATGTCATCAGGCACGGAGGTACCCCATTTGCGGTTCTCGATGATACGCATATACTTACAATGACAAGAGCTTGCTTGGGACCCTAAGTCGAGTAGCATAAGGTTTGGGTATTCGTACTTTACGGGACACGAGGTTTTCAACTTATGATTTGTCAAGCATATGTTCATAAACGTTCTTGCATTTACTTTAACCATTCAAGATGCCTATGATGGGGGCAATGAGAGCTCAAAGCTAGTAAGTACCATAATTTTTTAAGGTTTATAAAACTTGCAATCACTGCTTCCCTCTGCGAAGGGTCTTTCTTTTACTTTTATGTTGAGTCACCACCTTCTATCTTTATGCACCGTCTAAGAGAGCATAGTTGCCATTCTGAGTATAATGTGCATTGTCCCAAAGTTTTTTCATTGATTGATTCATTATTTTGGTTTCACTTGTTCTTAAATTATTTGTATCTAGTCGCCCTCTTAAACTTGAAGGTGTCCTATGGATTTATGTTTTGCTATTCCATGAAGGACAAGCTGAAAACCATTTGCTATGTTTTCCATATGATTTGAACACACACCTGACTTTCATTGTTTCATTTTTCATAATCTTTCGTTTGTGTTCTTTTTCATGTTATAACATGGTTGCTAAGTTTCTTCTATCGAGATTATGTCTTTCATGCCCATGTTTTAAGTACTTTGATCTCAGCACTCAATGCTTTACCTAGATGATCAAGATTGTGATGGTGCATGTCACCTCAAAAATTATTCTTTGTTATCACTTACCTACTCGAGGACGAGCATGAGTTAAGCTTGGGGATGCTTGATACGTCTCAAACGTATCTATAATTTTTGATGCTCCATGCTCGTTTATGCACCATTTGCCTTGTGTTTCGTTACACTTCGTGGCGCTTTTATGCGATTTCCGGAACTAACCTATTGACAAGATGCCACAGTGCCAGTTCCCTGTTTTCTACTGTTTTTGTATTTCAGAAAAGCTACACAGGAAATATTCTTGGAATTGGACGAAACAAAAGCAGAAACTCCTATTTTTCCCGGATGAAGGACGAAGACCGAACGAGAGCCGGAGGGGGGCTAGAGGGCAGCTACACCATAGGGTTCCGCAGGTCGCCTCCTGACGCCGCCTCTCCGCCTATTTAAAGCCTCCATCTCGAAAACCCTAAAACAATCGGTAAAATTTCTAGAAGAGTTCCGCAGCTCCGCCGCCGCCACTGACAAATTTTGGGAGACAGAAGTCTCTGTTCCGGCACCCTGTCGGGATGGGTAAGTGCACCCGGAGCCATCTCCATCGGTCTCAATCGGTCTCCATCGCCGTCTCCACCGTCTCCATCGACCTCACCGCCATTTCCATCAACCTTGCTATCTCCTATGATGAGGAGGGAGTAGTTCTCCCCCGGGGCTGAGGGCTCTGCCGGTAGCTATGTGGTTCACCTCTCTCTCCCATGATGTGATCTTTATGTGATCGTGAGCTTTGTATCTAGTTGAATTGGTGGATACTATTATTCAGATATTATGCTACTCCCGTGCTTTATTATTGTAATCTCCAGAGATACCTTGTATCATGATGTGAAGGTGACTAGTGTGCGCATTATGTGTGTCTTTTTGTATAATGTCTCTATAAATTGTTGGTGTTTGTTGGAACCAGCTAGTGCGTTAATGGTGATAGTGTGGGACAATCTAGTTTGGGTACATGCGAACTTTGAGGAGTGCTTCGTAGCCCTACGCATGATTAGTGTTCGTTTTCCATTGGAGAATTGTTTTGAGTTGCATATTGAAGTTAGTATCTATTAGTTCAATTATGTTATATTTGTTGAGAGTGTGTCCACTAGTGAAAGTATGATCCCTAGGCCTTGTTTCCAAGCTTTGCACACCGTTTCCTTTCAGTTTTGTTACATGTTTGCTCGCAGCGATACTTATTTCAGATTACACTTACTACTTATAATCATCACTACTACTTGTATTTCACTATCTCTTCGCCGAACTAGTGCACCTATACATCTGATAAGTGTATTGGGTGTGTTGGGGACACAAGAGACTTTCTGTATCGTAATTGCAGGGTTGTTTGAGAGGGATAGCTTTGACCTCTTCCTCCCTCAGTTCGATAAACCTTGGGTGATCCACTTAAGGGAAACTTGCTGCTGCTCTACAACCCTCTGCACTTGGAGGCCCAACACTGTCTACAAGAACAGAAGCGTGTGTAGACATCATACAGCCGCCTGCGGTTGCCGCCGATCTGGCTGCTCATTGACGGGAAGCTATGCAGGGCTTCATGATTGGTTTCTCTTCGATAACATCTAGACTGTCCAAGTTCCGGATAATCTTCACCGGCGGTCTTCATGGACAGCGCAAGGCGCTCCTAGACCTCCGGATCGAAGAGGATCCGGCCATGAGCGACCGCAAATCTCAGCTTATGTGGATTTGTGAACTCGTGTTGCGAAGTCCCACTTCATCGGCCTCGACCGTCGAACTCCACTGGGCGGCCTATGCCCGGAGATTGATGGATATGGTGGTTTTTGGTGTGCGTACCTATGTTTTTATCTGACCGTTTGGTTTCAGAGGGAGCGCTTCGAAGCTCTGCTGGCTGTTAATACCATGGAACACGCTTTCTCGTTCCATGATGTTGGCGGAGAATATCATGGAATGCGAGATATGTGGATTAGCAATGGTGATAGTATTTGTGGCGATGAGAAATTGGCTGGATGATTCATGACTTGGAGCAGTGGTATGTAAGTGGGGGCGACTGCACAGGAGAAGTCCAAAGTCTGATCTTTCAGGGTGAAAATCTAAGGCCTGGCCTTAATTGGTTGTGTCTGGCAATGGCCTTGTTGAAGACATTATTTTGAGAGCGAGGACTTTCTTCAGAGTGAAAACCTGAGATCTATGATCGGGCGACGGCACCGCTTGTGCACTGTTTCTTTCTTGGAGGCGTCGCTTTTGAAGAAGCTGAACTTCTGGTGTTGTCTTGGTGGTGTTAGTACTTCTGTTCTAAGGAATATATCACTATAGCGAGATTTTTTTTAATTCTTCTTTTTTTTGGCTGTGTGCATCCGTAATGTCGCTCGGGCAATGCGTTGTTGCAGAGGCTGGGTGTAATTGGTATCTTTACGATATTAATATATATTCTTTATCGAAAAAAAATGATATTACAAACATTTCTGCTTTCGTTAGTTGCTATAATTTGGAACTGGTGGTTTCTTTTCTATGAAATGGAACCGGAGCATGAGCCATTTTCGTCTAAAAAATATTACAAACATTTCTTTTACATAACGTTTTCGTCGTTGAACGCCTATTGGATATCTCGAGGTTACAGCCACACTTGCTTGTTGAAACAAAACATGGCACCGACTCCATGTACTACAATCAAACATTCAGCACATCAGTGGCAATTCTTGATCCTTCTGCAGTTCTTCCTGATCTCTCCATGTGACCCAGTCAGCGGCATGATGTTGGCCATGTTCACCATGGACTGCGCGAGGTGCACGTCGTCCTCGTACGCCTTGATGAGTGCCGTCGTCTCAGCGCTCTTGGTGAGCAGGATTCCCGTTGGAGCTGAGAAAGGCCCCTGCCGGCCGTTTTGTGATTTGAGTTTTAGTTAGAAACTCGTTTATGGAGACTAATTTTTTTGCTTAATACGCCAATTGAGTTGGGTATGTGTGAGTGTGCATGCTCGCAGTCGCAGGGGCGGAGCTCCCATTCTGGCGAGGTCTGGCGTCTGCCAGAGCTAAAATATGTCGCGAATACACCTGCTCCTTGTTATTTCTCTAGCAACCCCAGACGTCGTGTGCATGTATTGACTGCTAATCTCTCGCATGTCATCAACTAGAGAAAAAAATAGTCCACCGAAACAGGTATAAAGGCCTGGGTGGGCTTTCTAAATTTAGATGGAGTGCCCACTTATACGTTCCTCGTAGCCTATCCATACACAAGTCAGCTCCTGATTAATCGAATCAATCTCAAGGTGGCGTGAGACCTGAGCAGTTAGAACACGGGCGACGAGTGTTAGCTAGTAGCCAATGACTCGACGAGACGACGATTGGGCATAAAACATAGATTGTTTAAAGGGATCCTGCTTGCCTTGTGCAACAAGGTGATATAGGAAGAAGAAGACCATGGTCAGCGGCATGTATAAACTACTAGACGGATCGGTCGGCTTCGCCTGACCCGTCTATTAATCGTTTAATAATTGATCTTTAGTAGTTGCTAGTCAATGACATGATTAGTAGAGGAAGTATATTTTTTTTAGAGTTTTTTCATTCAAAGGGCATAACTTCTAGAGCCCTTGATGATTCAGTGATGGTTCCAGAATTTTTATCCGAATCTAATTGTCTGCTAGATCAATACGGGACGACACAATCAATTACTACTTTTCTGAAACGACTATCCAGTTTGTTTTTCAGTTACACACATGTTAGAAAAAAAAAGCATACACAAATAATCAAACAGATCAGTTGAAAAAGCAGCAGCCCCGCGCGTATGCAATCGTCCCATGCACAGGTACAAGTACAATGCGTATCATGCATCTAGCATAGAATGCGTCCGCGGATTCCTGGACATATGGCCACCGGCTCCTACAAGGTTCATTCAATACAAGTACAAAAACAGGTCCTGAAAACAGCTCTCGCTCGTGCAGTAAATACAACTCTGTCCGCGCGGCAAAGTACAGCTCTATTCTGCAGCAAGTACACCTCCACCCGCGCAGTAAGTACAGCTCTAGTCTGCAACAAGTACAACAGTGATGCAGCGAGAACATGAACCCTATGTTATCAGTTTGAAGTTGTGTAGTTAAATGTATATATTTGTATAATTTTTTTTGTTATTTTTTGCATACTTTCAGCTTGTATAGCTACGTGGCTCCACCACTGAAGTACAGCTCCGCCCATGCAGCAAGTACCCCGCGTAGCAAGGACATCACTTAAAGTACAACTATAGTAGTTCGGTAAGTACAGAAAAAAGTTTTACAAAATCTATCAATATAGAATCTAGTTTAAAACACCTCAACGCGAGGATCTCAAAAGTGAAAATGGTTCGTAATTTGAATGAACAATTCTCAAGATGCCACTTAATAACACCCGTGGTAACATAAATTGTCTAGGACGTGTAAATTAGTCTTATAAGTTGCAAAGAGTGAACTACAAGAACCATAACTTGTCTAGGACATGTAAATTAGGCTCATAAGTTGCAAAGCGTGATGGGGAGATGTGCGCTGTGTGGAGCACTGGAAGACATCAATCATATCTTTTTCAAGTGCTCTTTGGCAAAGTTTATGTGGAGTGTGGTGCGCCAAATGCGTGCAGCTGGTCACGGACAAACTTTTCCCAACTCTATGTAATTATCGCTAGTCTTCTGGGTAGACATAGGCGCATGATTTTTGAGCGTTGTGTGCAGCACAATCTTGAGCCCTTTAGCATATTAGAAAAAAGCTTTCGATAAAGTCTAAGCTGATTCACCATCCCGCTGATGTGCTTTACAAAACCTTAGTGTTTTTACAGCTGTGGGTTCTAACATCAAAGGCCAAGGATCAAGCAAGCCTAAGATGGTTGATAAGCGAGCTAAAGAAACTCCACATAATAAGCGTGAAAAATGATTGATCTTTCTTCTTCTCTGCGTTATCGGTCTGTTAGGAGAGGCCGGCCCGTTTTACCTTGCATTACTTCGGCTAACCTGTACGTATGCCGCATCGTGTATCAAACCTTGTTAAACCTGAGGGCTTTATTAATTTAAAATCAGACACCTCATGCCTTTAATCTAAAAAAAGTTGGCAAACAGTCCAAAATCAATCTCCTAACCCATTGACCTAGGCCTGCCTTACATGCAAGGCCAAGATATCAGCTAGTGATTAAATATTAATTAAATTATAGGCAGCACTGAGTGGTCCTTCAACTCACAACCTACTTCCTCCGTTTCAGGCTAATCATAGTGGGTAGTATTATATTTTAGTATTATGTATACGATATTTGTATATGATACTATCTCTATAATGCATTGTATCATAGAGTAGTATCATATAATTATTAAATTTATTGATTTGTAGTATCTCAATGCAAATTTGTGTACAAGATTTAGTTGGCATTAATTTTTCTTATAATATACGCTATGATACGGAATCTACATATGATACTCTAATTCCCTCTCTCTTCATTAACTAGCTGTTATGTCAGCATTTTTGTAGGACTTATTTGCATAATACTAGCTATGATACTAGCAGTATGACTAGCTTTATAAAACTTATTGTTAATATAGATGTATCTAGAACTAAAATATATCTAGATATGTATTATGTTATCTCTATTATCGACTAACGGAGGGAGTACTACTTAATGATTAAAATTGGACAACGTTTTAGACTAAAACTTTTACTAGTAGTATACAAATGAAGCACGTACGTGCACAGGCACGTCACGGTCTGTAGACGTGCGAGCAGCTTCTGCACGTCCGCCTGCACCGCTGCCAGAAGCACGCCAGTCCGGACGAGAGCGCGCAGTCCCGGAGGTTGACGTGTCGTCATGCGAAAGAAGCTAGGCGGTGTCCGTGAACACCTTGTCGGCGTCGAGCTCCCGTACCTTGCTGGCTTTCTAGCTGCCGAATGTCTCCTCTCATGACTGCAGCTTGATGGCGCGTGTGGCTGAACATATCCGCGAGCACCTTGGTGCGGCGCTGTCGCGGACGCTGAAGAACGCATGCTGGTACACCATGTTAAGCTCGTTCCCGGAGACTACGGTGATCATGGCGAGCGTCATGAGCACGGTTGGGCCGAGGTAGGAGTAGGAGAAGCAGCACAGCGGTGATCTGCAGCGGCATGAGCCAGAGGTCCTGCAGTACGACGACAGCGTCTGGACCACCTTTGCCCACGAGCAGCGTGAGGAGTGAGGACTAGCCGGACGGCCCTCCCATGGCGTCCGCCGCGGCGGATGAGATTGACGAAGTGGTCGATGTTATAGTTAATCCTAGCTGTGTCATTCAGTTCCTGTTCCTGTCTGTCTCGTCAGGTTTCAGTTTCAGTCTGTTTTTAGTCGAAGACAAATAAGGCTTCGTAGAGTCTGAGACGTGCTGCGTTCACGTCGAGACTAAGTCGTTTGTTTACTGTTGTGTGCGTTGAGTTAGTCCGCCATGATCCTAGTTTTGTGGGATGGCACGAGCGAGAGGGATCGTGGCGGTAAAGTCGGCCAGTTTGTTGAGCTGAGCCATGTCTCTGAATAAAAGCAAGAGAAAGAGAAAAGACGCGGTTACAGCGAGCGTCACAAAAACCATCATGTGCTTCAGTTTCATTCTTCTGCATATTGCGTTGCTGTTCCCAGGTTAATCGCGTGTGTGTAAGCTGTCATTTGGTATCAGAGCTGTAGGGTTCGTGATCTCTGAGGCGCATCGGTGGCGGTGATCATCCATGGGTGACAGAGTACGCCGGCGAGGGGAGCTGGCAGCAGCGGCGGAAAGTACACGCCGCCTGGAAGGAGGCCGGGTGTTGATGCCGGCGTCAACGACGGCGTCGTCGTGGTCCATGCGCTGTCGAGGGCGATGAATGTCCCCGTCCAGTACTCGATGCTGACAGAGACAAATTAAAAATTCAAAAAAAAAACAGAGACAAATTACAGTCTCTGGGCTATCAAGATGAGGATCATCATGCGACCGCTTGGGGTGTGCTCTGCGGTCGAAGGCGACGGGGACTACGACGAGGTGAAGGACGAGGGCGCGTTCGCCGCGCTCTCGCGGGCACTGCCGGACTCGGTGATGATGTCAATCGCTGAGTGCAAAACCGCTCTGGAAGCTTGGGAGTCGATCCGGCGCATGCGCGTCGGAGAAGATCGCGTCAAGAAGGCACGCGTGAAACAGCTCAAGCGGCAGCTCGACAGGATGGAGATGAGCGACGCCGAGACCATCACGGTATTTGCGCAGAGGCTCACCACGTTGGTGAGCGAAATTCGATCCCTTGGCGAGACCATCTCGGACGAGTCCGTGATCGAGCACCTCTTCGGTGCCGTTCCAGATCGGTTTGCCGAGATCGTCAACACGATACAACAGTGGGGCGACCTCGCAACCATTTCCGTCTCCGAAGCAGTTGGTCGACTGGCCTCGTTCGAGGAAACCCAGCGAGGGAGGCGCCGCAGCGGCGGCGACAAGGACGAGCAGCTGATGCTCGTCACCCGCGCGCTGGAGTCGCTGATGAAGGGCAAGAAGACCGGTGATGGATCGGGTGGATCCAGCTCTGACCGCGGTGACCGCGGCGGCGACAATAAAACGAACGGGCGAAAGGAAAAAAGCACCGTAAGTTTGATATAACTAAAGTCAGATGTTATAACTGCAATGTTACAGGGCATTTCCAATCAGACTGCACAGAGCCAAAGAGAGAGAGGGCTAATCTCACTCAGAAACAAGAGGATGATGAGCCGGCACTGCTCATGGCTGAAACCTATGAGTTGATTCAGATCACAGAAGAAACTGGTGAGCTAGTCATGTTGCACGAAGAGAAGGTGCAGCCCAAGCTGTCAGGTGACAGAGAGATGTCATGGTACCTTGATACAGGTGCTAGCAACCATATGACCGCCAGTGAAGAAAAATTCTCAGAGCTCAATCATTCAGTGCATGGAACTGTAAAGTTTGGTGATGGCTCAACTGTAGAGATAAAAGGTCGGGGCTCAGTTATCTTCGAGACTACCAGCGGTGAGCACAAAGTCCTGACTGAAGTGTATTTTATACCTAAGCTGAGAAGTAACATTATAAGCTTGGGGCAGCTAGATGAAATAGGCTGCAAGTATTCAGCAGAGAATGGTGTAATGGAAGTGCTGGACCGCGACAGGAAGCTGCTAGCCAGGGTGCCATGCGGTTGTGTGTGCTAGAAATTGAGCCTACACAACCGGTGTGTCTGCTAGCCCACAAGGAAGATGAACCATGGTTGTTTTTTTTTTTTGAAACGAAACGAGGGCAAAAGATTTGTCCTTATTTAATTAATTAAGAAGAGGTTTACAAGAGTGTGAGACCAACCACAGCAAAAGTTACAAGCCTACTCTCCCGGCATCAAATCACCCAACCGCTTAGCCCCCGCTAACACCCACAACCTAGCCTCACACTTGATCTTGTCTAGAATTACAAAGGTTGGAGAAAGTTTCCGACGGAAAATCCTGTCATTGCGCTCTTGCCAAATTGCCCACACGGTGAGCAAGACAAGGGAAGCAAGACCCTTCCGAAAATGATTCGACCCTTCCACCAAAGTGGCCCACCAATGTTGAATGTCCATCCCCCCCCCCCCCCCCCCCAATCTTGCGGTTGTATCCCTCGTATGCCAAGCCAATCTCTTAGGAGCTCCCAAATTCTAGCGGTGAAGCGGCAATGGACGAAAAGGTGATTGTTGGTTTCTTCGGTTTGCTTGTAAAGAGAGCAAAGGCCACAATTTTCCCATCCCCGCTTTCTCAATCTATCCGCCGTCCAAAGCCTATTTTGCAACGCAAGCCACGCATGGTTTTTAACTTTAGGAAGCGCCCAAACTTTCCAAATAAGGTTGTTCAAAGGAGTGGCATGCTAGGTACGGGCATGTTAATTTCCATGCACTCAAACAGATGGCAAAAGGAGAATGGGTCACTGGCTTGCCCATGATTGATCAGGTTGATAAAATCTGTGATTGTTGTCTGACTGGGAAGCAACGCCGAAGCCCATTTCCTGCTCAAGCAAATTACCGAGCTGACGAGGCACTGCAGCTGCTCCACAGCGATCTGTGTGGACCAATATCGCCGGCCACTTTCTCAGTAAAGAAGTATTTTCTTGTTGTTGTGGACGATCACACAAGGTACATGTGGTGTGTTTTCATCAAAAGCAAAAATGAAGCACTTGAAGCACAAAAGAAAATAAGAGCATCTGTGGAAGTAGAGCTGAACCTGAAAGTTAGAGCTCTTAGAACTGACAGAGGTGGTGAATTCACCTCAAAGAAATTTCTTGAGTTCTGCGACAGTCTGGGCATCAAACACTACCTCATTGCACCTTGGAGACTCGCACACGATCAGCACCCGCCGTCCTCCCCAACCCACCGCCACCTCCACGGCCGCCACCGTCGGCGACCTCGCCGCCGACACCTGGAGAACGACGACGCGTCCTCCTCACGTCGCTTGCGAATGGAGTCCTTCGCCACGACCTCGGAATCCTGTTACAGGACTCTGACACGATCTCGCTTTTGGACTCATTCGGATCATGCATTGGATCAAAAAATTGGGATCCAAATCTGAGATTGAGATTTGGATCAAATTTGAGTGAATTTGGTTTCAAGATTCAGATTGGTCCGATTTGTACGTCTCAGCGATCTGCCACGCCATATCGTACTCCGCCCTCTGCGCGTGTGTGCGAGGTGGTTCGTCTGGGTCAGGAGATCGGTGCGCATGATGCATCAATGGCGTGTCCGGTCCGGTCGCTACAGGACATCGGGCGCAGGGGGTTACCTTTCTCCGCATCGATTGGTTCCCCATCCCCCCCCCCCTCACTTTCAACCCTAGATCGAGAGATTGCGGTCGGGTTGTCTTCGTCCCCGTCACTGCTCCACCTCGATCCAGATCCCGATCTTCAGCCTCTTCCACCCCTAAGATCTGGCAAGGTACTCAGAGAGGTGATAGTAGATCTTTCGTCCAGGTTCTCACAACGCCGGCCACGATGGATCGGCGGCTGGGCGGAGCGAGGCGCTCGCCGATGAGGCAATCTCCGCCATGCAACTACTTTCGCAAACGCCCTAGAGTTGGTTCAGATGCTGATCGTCGTGATGAACAAAGAAGATGGGAGGATGAAAGAAGACGTGAGGAAGATTGGCAGAGAGAGGAAGATCAGCGTCGGGAAGATGAACGGCGCCGTCAAGATCAAGATCGTCTCAGATCGGAAGAACGTCACCGCCTGGAGGAGAGAAACAGGCTGGACGAGGAGCGCCGCCATGACGCAGTCAGGAACTCTGAGCGCTTTGCTCGTGAGAGAGCGCTGCAGGATAAGAAGAGGCGCGAGGACGAAGGGGCTCAGAGAAACAGGGATCGTTGGGCGCATCGCCCGGAGATGCAGATGAAATCTCGTGCTCCTCTCACGGCTTCGTCCACAAGAGATCCTGGTGTAAGTGCAAATCCCGTTCCTGACTGCTCTAATATGGCAATTCCTACAAATCAATCTAGTCCCCCCCCCCCCAAATCGACATGGTGTAGTCAGTAATCTACAGGCTCCTCTTGTCCTCCCGGAGCAGTCGGGGTCCTTTGTACCTCCGGCTGTTTCGACTAATCTCCGACACAGAAACGGCGAGTTGTTTGAAATTGCTGGATGCTTTAGGTGTGGGGGTAATCATCATGAAGTTATCTGTCAACAGAGACCCTTGGGAATACATTGCTCCTTTCTATGGTAGTGCGGATTTCGGACAAGGCTTCTTCTCTATTCCAGTGGTCAAATATGATGCCCAGCCAGTTGAACAGATGAACTATGCCCATATTACTGTGGAGCCGGGAGAGGTTACTTGCAGAGATAATGTTTGGGTAGACTCAATGCAAATTAATTGGAGATTCTTTGCCAAAGTTGTTTCCCAGTTCGAATTTAGAACAAGATTTCCTAATGCTAAATCTATCGATGAGTCGGCTCACTTTGGCAAGCTTTTTATGAAGATTGTTCCTGGTGCCATTATCAGATTGGTGAAATGGACCGAAGACATTCAACCAATTTCTTACGTGGAGGAAGCCTGATTTAGGATTAAAGGCATTCCCATGAAAATACATATGCAAGTCCACTGCCTTTTATGTGGCTAGCATGGTTGGCAAGCCTCTAGCTCTGGACAAAATTATCTAAGGAACTTTTCTTACATCAGGGTCAAGATTGGTTGTCAAGATATTACTTTGGTGCCTAACACAAGAATTGGTGAGATTAGGAAGGATTTCTTTGAATTTCAATTCATCAGAGAAATGCCAGAAACTACCTCTCAGCCAAACAATCAGGTGGGTGTGATGACTGATAATCCAGATGAGACAGATCAACAAGGGACCCCAAAAAGACAGAGAATTCTCAATACTGACAATGGCTCCCCGTTCTTTAATTTCAGTGTATGAGTAGATGCATATTATGTACCCCGTTCTTATTTACTTGTTATGATCAAGCATGTTTATGAGAGCGTGTGTGGGGGAACGTGTGCATTAGTTGGAGTAACGGGGGGTGATTTTTTTAGGGAGGACAGTCCTTCGGAGTCACTTTGGTGTTTACCTTACCTTGTTGCCTCACTAGGGATAAAGAAAATACCATGCTACAGGGTATCTCTAGCGTGACCTTGCTGAGTATCCGCAACTAGATCTAGCATGTTCTTATTTTAACTTCATGTCATTGTGCTTAATGCTATGCTCTGAGTTTTATCTTAATACTGAGGTGATTAGATTAAATTCCCATCTTGGTGGAGTATGAGAGAGATGAATA
Organism: Dactylis glomerata; assembly: GCA_007115705.1. Classification (NCBI taxonomy): domain Eukaryota; kingdom Viridiplantae; phylum Streptophyta; class Magnoliopsida; order Poales; family Poaceae; genus Dactylis; species Dactylis glomerata. The sequence goes on along the minus strand of QXEO01000249.1, from coordinate 738,870 downwards.
ACCAAAACATCTCTACATAGGACGTGGTGCCCATATGAATCCATTTGAATGTGAATTTTGTTACAATCTTTTATGTTAATTGTATGATATTTTGTCCGTCATATCTTTATGAGAGAGTGCATTAGTGGACCCATGAACCCCGGTCCACTTTTTATTATAAGAAACACATTTCTGTTCACTTTATCGCTGTTTTTATTTTCATTCAAAATTAATTTCGAAAATACAAAAATATTTCCTTTATTGCATTTCACAAACCAAAACACTACAACCATATCTTTTACTCCCTCCGACCACTAATACCTGTCTTTGACTGGATGTACTATACATTAAAATATGTCTAAATACATCATGTTAGAGACAGGTATTAGTGGTCAGAGGGAGTACTATTTTGCATTGCATATTACTTTAGTTTGCATATTCCCGCCAACATCACAATATTTTATGGCGCTGTTGCATTTGCATATTTACTTTCAGTTTTGTATACTTGCACACACCTTGTGTCTGACAACCACTTGGTGAGGTTGAGGACACAAAGCAAATTTATTTACTTTGCAGGTTGTTTGAAGAAGGACAAGAAGAGTCCTTGTACACACAGTTCCCCGAGAGTTCGATATAAACCCTCGAGTCACCTTCGTGGGGAAAATTGCGCCTCCCTGTGCTCAACACTCTACTCTTGGAGTCTCAACCTAGCGGAAGCATCACTGGGACACGCGGATGATACCTACGTGCTCCAGAGGTCGAGGTGATGTCGGTGGCGAGGTTGCAGAGGAGGAGGTGGGTGTCTGCGGCTGGAATCGCTCGCCGGGGATGCTCCAGCGGACAGTGGCTTCGGGTCGTGGTCGTGCTGCTTGAAACCATAAGCAAACAGCACCAGAAGCATGTCAGGGAGATGCGCGGGGAAACAAAAATAAGAATGGAACCAGAGAGGGGACTTGGGGTCGTCTGTGCTCATCGGAATAGTCGCCGGAGGTCGTCGGGGACTGTGGGGTCTCGAGCTTCACGGCGAGCAGCCTGGCGGCGCTTCGGTGGAATTGAGAGAGGGGAAATGCGGAGGAGGGAGAGGCGCTTCTTATAGGCTCGGGCTAGCAGAGAAACGATAGGGGATTCAATGGGATTAAAGAGGGGAGGAAAAGAACGCGTGAGGGCTTCTTATCAACCCCCAATAGTCTTCCCGATCTTGTTGCTAGGCAGCTAAACTTGCCTTAGAATTTCTATGTGTTTCCTATAATAAATTCCACTAATTCCATATCATTTGTTGCATATATCGCCAGATTTGCTTCTCACAAATTATTCACTCTAGATTTTGTTTTACTTCCTCTCCTGTGGAATCCTAAGCAGATTGTTCTGGGGCTTGTGCAAGGTTTTTATGTCAATTTCTTGGCACCCACATCGCGTTCACTGTTGTGGACATCGGTGCACCACGACACAGATAGCAGTCCATGCCCGTTAGGGCCTTCTATTTCCTTGGAGCGAAACGAGAATACACCTCTCCTATCTGGATCAAGCAGATTGTTCTGGGGCTTGTGCAAGGTTTCTATGTCAATTTCTTGGCAACCACATCGTGTTTACATTTGTGGACGTCGGTACACCACGATACAGATAGCAGTACATGCCCGTTAGGGCCTTCTGTTTCCTTGGAGCGAAACAAGAATACACCTCTCCTACCTGAATCTTAGGGTGCTTGTAGGGTTAGGATACTATGAGCATCTGTGTTCGGGATCAAAAGCGAATTATCAGGATCAAAAGAGAATTTTCATAATCGATGCATATTACATTGAAGTTGATTAGGGTGTGTTCAGAAACCCTCCAGCTTCCCGAAACCCCATGACGGAGCAGTGTCAAACACCCTAGATCCACGAAGCTAAATCCGAGAAGCTGCACAAATTTGTTGTACAAAACACGAAGTAGAAATTTTGGAACTTCGCGGATCAGTAAAACACGGAGCAGCCCCAAATTACCAGAATATGCCACCACCGAGTGAGAAAATGTTTCGTTCCTGCCTTCCTCCCGACCGAACCTCATCCCCAGTCCCCTACTCTCTCGTCCACACTGCAAATGCGAAGCGAGAGGCCATCTCATCTCGTCGTGTTCTCGCGGCCTAAGGCAACAAAGAAGATGCACGGCCACTGGAGTCCGAGCCACGCCGCTAGCCGCCAAAGACCCGAAGTTTTGGCCGCGCCGCCGGCTGTCGCAGTCCCGATCCGCTCCAGATCCGATCCTCCAGCAGGTGCAATGCCGGTCGCGCCTAGACCTACTCGTATGGCGCCACCACTAGTTGCTTCTGTAGGAACTGTTCCGACCTCCGGTTCCTCTTCCTCTAGGCAAAATCGATAGAAAAAAAAGGAAATCCACTAGGCCGGCTGAATCTAGGCGATTGCCGAACATGCTCTTAGCATAGATAGTTGCTCCGGCATTGGGTCGCACAACTTGGTTCCTAATTGCAGATTGGCAAAATGGAACATAGCACCGGAGGTGACAATGCACCCCATCAGATAAGGTGGGGCCATGGCGAGGTTTCATGTTAGCGTGCCTCGTTTCGTTGGAAAAGACATCCATGAGTACCGCTCTCTCTATCTTTAAAAGGATGTCGAAGATTTATCTAAATTTAGATGTGTCTATATACTAAATTGCGTCTAGATACATCAGAATTTTAACAAATCTTAAACATCCATTTCGTGACGGAGGGGGTATTTTGTACGGGTTCTTCTCTCAAATGTTGCTATTCTCTTCTTTATCTATGGCCGGTGGTGTATCTTGGACAGCGCCGAGTGGCATGTTGTTGGCTTGTTGCCGTCGCCCGCGTACCACGCGCTCGCACTAGTCAGAACCGGGCGCACGAGCCAGTCTTCCCAAGGTTTTCAGTATCGGGATACTAAGTAGTATCATTTTCTTGTCAGCGGTATCGTATCGTAGAATCATATCGTAGTATCACGATACTATGAGATTTTTATTTTTAATAAAATATATGTATATATTACTAATATACCTAAAAAATATATCTGAATATAATTTTTAATTCGAATTTTAAGCATATTTTATGTATTTTATAGAATCTGATCATGTAAAATGATGCATTTATAATATAAATATGGGCCCACCCATCCGGTACATAATGCAATCATAATTAATTAGGAACCCATAAAACAAAAGACCGGGTTTAAGAAAAGAAAATGAATACACACTGCTCGCTAGTTGACTGCTTAATTTCTTGCATATACGAAGTCCTTTCTTAAAACCATCTCAACAAAATTAATGGACGTTGTATTGTTTATATACATAGTTAGCCTTGAGATTACAAAACCAATTTTAATCTTGAGCTTGCCATGACTTCGTGTCCTTATTTTTTATCATGGGTGTGGGATCGTATTGGATCGTTTTTGTATCGGGATATTAAAGATACCACGATACGTATCGGGATACGAGTAAGATACTATCCAGATTAAGATACCATCATGGTACGTATCTATTGACCACGGTAGTATCGTAAAATTGTAAGATACTAAGATACATATCGAGATACTGACAACCATGAGTCTTCCTCGGTGGGACCGTGGAAGACGCTGCGAGTCCTCGATCGAAGCCGTGAGCCCCTGACCGATGCCTTGGATGAGGTAGCGCGTCATTGGCGCGGTGCACGTCATTTGTTGTACACACCGCGCGTATCTCATCTAGTCTTTTTTTTTTGACAATCAATATCATATATATTTATAAGAGTAAATAGTACATGGTAGAGATACATAAGCTATCTCCAGCAATTACAAAATAAAGTCTAAAAGAAACGAGCAAATCTTCGAGGTCTTCAAACTCTTTCTTCTTCCATGATATAATCTTGTATTTTTCAGAAGACAGCCGAATAAAATCAAACCATAAACCTGTAAATACCAACGAAGGTTCCCCCATAATTTTAATTTGAGCCGCAGTGCCAAGGTTACGTGCACGCGCGTAGCCATTAAAGTAATCAATCAACATCGGTAAGAGTACCAACATCAGCATGTCAGGGCAAAATAACCAAACAACTTGGTCGACGTCGCTGGGGAGTCGAGAGTACGAATCATCATTGTCGAGGATGTAGCAGTCGGGAAAATTATTGCGAGGATAATACTCCTCGCGGCGACCATGAGAAAAGATCCAATATCGATCTGGCGAAGCAAGATCCGAAGAACCATACCTAGAGAACTTTAATCTTCCAACATTGACATTGACGCCGGGACGAAGATCTCGTCGTCGAAGGAAGAACCGAAGATCCATTATTGCAGACGATGCCATCTCCATTGACATGGAGACCAAAAGAAGATGGCTACCAAACCCTAACTTAATCTACTAGAAAATACTATTTTTACTGAAACCTCCACACATAGATTGGGTTCCCCACCCCTCCTTACGCCGGTGAGGCCGGCCGAAGGAGGGGAAACCAATCTATGGTGGAGTAGGAGGTGGAGGTGGGAGGACTATTTTTCTTAAGCGGGGACTACGTGCTTACTTGATTGGCAATACAGGATGGCTGGGCGTATCTCGTCTAGTCTTATTTTGGCTTTGCCTGGCAGAAAGAGAAAAGGGCTGCGCAGTCTTTGGGGGCGATCCCGTTACGAGTTTGACTGAATTTTAACCCGCACAACGAGTTTTTGGATTGCTACCAATTTTGCTTCCACCTCTCATGTTCGTGTATGACCGGTGTAATTAAGTCATTTGTGAACCCGAATGTCACACACGCAAAATCATCACCGGAAACTAGCAGCTTGTAAACCCAAGTACACAACAACAACATTTTTACACACGCATATCTATCTCACTTTACTTGTAACTTGTAAGCAACTTGTCCTCCGGAAATTTAATTCGGCTCCCGGGTGCATATGCTTCTTGTACCCAAAAAACATATTTTGAAATATCAAAAAAAAAATGATACTCCCTCCGATCCATATGAATCTAGACACATTTTAGTGCTAGATATATTCGTATTAGGGAAAGTTAATATGGGTCGGAGGGAGTAAAAAATTTACATATTGACAACCTAAGTGTGTTTGTAAAGTTTCATCTTTTTTAGCATATTGACAACCTAAGTATGAATCTAGACACATTTTAGTGCTAGATATATCCGTATTAGGGAAGGCGGTGGTCTATGTTAAAAAGACAAAAATTGTTATGTGAAATGCCTTGTTTTTAGCATTAAGTTTTATCTTTTTTACACATGCCACATGGCACGTCGATTTGTCGTGCAACGACTTTGTGGGCATGTAGCACGTGAAGATGTATGTGCGAATTTCTTGTTTCAATTTTTAATATTTTAAAATATGTCAAATATGTATTTTAAAATATAAGGAGCATATGCTTCCAGGAGCCAAAACATTACTCCCGTCCTAGTCCAAGCCTTATTTCAACCGTTCAGTTGATGTTTCAGACTCTTGTCGTGCCTTTTACACATACAACTTTGTGTTCTTACGCTTCTTCGACTCCAGCAAAAAGAACCGCGAAGTATACATTAGCCTTTTTTGAAAACTTTGAAAAAAAAATCTAAAATAAAACCTAGATGGAAAAAAATGATGTACTCTATCAACGTTAAAATCTCAACTCAAAAGACCCTATATTCTAGGATGTTCAAAAATGACAAAAGTGAGAATTTGAAATAGTGAATAGAGCCACTTTTCAAACTTCCAATTTTTTTTGACATTTTGCCATTTTGCATATCCTTGAATATAACGTACTTTAAGTTGATACACGTTTTGTTGGAATATATCATTTTCTACTTTTTGGAATTTTCAAACTTTAGATGTAGTTTTCAAAAAAAAAGGTGTCTACATACAGACCGTACGTGCAACATTTGTAGTATGTGAGCCTTCCTACCCTATCGTCCTTCTCCTCTCAACGGTTCGAACCGAGGGAGTTGGGCACAAGGCTTACCATAGCGAGTGAAACAACTCGACCAAACACTCCTCTAAGCGATACATCCTAAAAAAAGTCCCAGCTATGGTTACAATCGTATGTACATACCTATACTATGTTTGTCGCGAGCAAAGGTAGGGCGGGTGCTCGACCTCACCCTACAGAGAGCTCCGCCACTGCTCAAGAGCCACTCGGGAGGGTTTCCTCTTATAGAAAGAGAAAATAAAATATAGAGTAACACGGTACCGGTGTATCAGTAAAACCAGGCCAGAAACCATAGAGTGTCGTTAACTAACACTCTTCACCATGGGACAACCCACTCGACAACGACACCATCGAGCCAAGCTAGCCTCCTCGGACCAAAAGTGTACGCCTCCTCGTGGGGTGAGATGAGACCATGCTACCATCACCAAGTATCCATTTCTTGCAAATTTTCGATTAGTATAATGGATATGACATGGCAAATCTGATATGTAATTAAGAACTTGGGCTGGTTACAGGATGAAGGAACAATCGGTGCTATGCTGGATGGAGTGCAATGCCTACAACAGGCCAATGTGAGGATGCATGAGATGGCCAGAAGAGCTTCAACACCGACGATCGCTACGGGGGAACCTGATGAGGGTGAGGATATCGATGTGGATTAATGCTAGATGTTGCTTTGTGTGGAGAATAAAAAAACTAGTTGCTCTGATGATGGTAAGAAAGTGATATGTTTGCTTTGTTGGAATATTGCAAGCGCGTGAGGGCATGAGGTGTAGGATTTCAATTAACATCTTACGGGGAGTTGTTCACCTTGGGTTCAGTATCGTCATCTAAACGTATATATGGTGCCCTTCCTATGGGCTCTCAGGTAAATCAGAATTTACCGACCGTCAGATCGTGCTACCAGTGAATCTCGGCCGTTTATTTTTTTTACTGTTTGGTACTATATAAATCAGCCCCCACAGTGGAAAACCCTAGCCGCCAGGCACCCGCGTGACTGCGCTCCAAGCCAATCCCCTCTGTTCACTCCTCCTCCAATCCCCTTCATGGGCAGCGGCGAGCGGGCGGCCACGGCGGCGTTGCACGAGCGGCCACGGCGGTGCACGAGCGGCCACGGCGGCGAGCGGGCAGCAGCGCCGCAACGACGAGCTCAGGCCTCCGGGCAATCACACCCACCACCACCGGGAAAAGGAGATAAGGGGAAAGAGACTCCCTTTTCCTCGCCGGTGCTAGGCGCCAGCATGCAGCCCTCCTTCTGGCCGTCCCCCACCTCTTCCCCTGCCCTTCAGGGCGACGGGGAGCATGGACGGCCGAGCCGGCGAGGACGTTCAGCCCTGCCGTCTGTCCATGGAGGGGCTACGGTTCGGTCCCTGGTACCACCTCCATCATCCTCGTCTCATGGCAGCAGGAACAAGGAACACATGATTTACGACAGATGATGCGATAAGTCTTATTCCTCAGGCGTTTGGATTTGTGGTTGACAGATCTCCGTATTGTGAGGTTGGAGGTGTGTACGGTAGCTGTTTGTGCAAATGCCTAAGGGCAAAGACCGCTCTTGGAAGAGTGCCCATAGCTTTAGATCCATAAGTTGTATGTTCTCTCAGATGCATTTTTTTTGATCCCTTACGTGCTTCAACATGGATTCTAGATTCCTATTAATTTACAGGTTATAGTCCTTCACGTCGTAGCAGATCCTGGCAGCTCAATTTGGTTTGGGAGAGATAGCAAGGTAAAAGGTATGTGCTCTATATTACTTACCAGAACCATTTCCTTTCAAAGGTTGGAGTGAAAAAAATCAGTTTGTTCATGAGAATTAGTAGTGATTTTAATTATTAATCTTACCAGTGCTGATGATTCTTACATTTTATTTGCAAACATTTTCAAGTTTTCTGTATATTGTATTGCTAAGCTTGTGTGATAAATAAAACATGGTTTCATCTTTTCAGATAAATAGTGTCGTTGTGTTGTGTACCTGGTGTATTCTTGAGCAAAAAGATGTTCTTCTAAGATTGGCACACATTTTTACTACATTTGAGGCACCACTTTCTCCTTCAGCCGATGATGATAATTGAGGATATGACTGCCTGCAGTTATGGAGCCTGCGTTGAATGATGTATTTCCTGAAAACTCATCAACGCTTGCTTGTACAACTGCTTTACCTAAGGTATTGAACAGCCATTTCTGGCAATTCTATTGAACCGTGCGATAAGATCTTTTTTTACACCAGTGAGGGCGTCCGAGATTGTTTTCTGCGTCTTGGTTTCTACTAGCGTTCTGATATTTCCTTTTTAGAATTTTAGCTTTTGATATTCAGTTCTGAGATTTCTGTTATTATTAATTAATAAAATTATTAATATTGTGCCAACAAGCTTCTAAAAAAATCTAAAATGGTTAAATTCTCTGACCATTGCTAGATCTGCTTCTAAGGGTGTGTTTGGTTTTGGAATGTGAGGGAATGGAATGGGACGGTTCCGTTCCTAGGAGGCGTTCTCGTGTTCGGTTCCGGAATAGAATGGAATGGCCTCGTTCCACGAAAGGGAATATTCGCCAGAGATGCGGAATGCACCCGTCCGCCCAAATCGGCCGGACGAGGTGGAATGGCACAGTGCCTCCCTCTAATTTAATCAAGTTTAGCTATAATTAATCAAGTTTAGCAATAATTAATCAAGATTAGGCTATAATTAATCATGTTTAGCAATAATTAATTAAGATTGGAAATAATTAATCAAGATTAGGAATAATTAATCAAGTTTAGCAATAATTAATTAAGTTTAGTAATAATTAATCCAATTTAGGAAATAAATAATCGAGTTTAGAATAATTCCATTCTCACTCCATTCCATTCCATTCTCATCCCATTCCAAAACCGAACACATGGATGGAACCGTTCCGTTCCTCGTTCTTTTCCGAACCGAACACGGGGTCGGAACCGTCCCGTGACCTCGGAACGGAACCATTCCATTCCATTCCCCCTCGTTCTGGAACCGAACACATCCTAAAGCATTCCACACCTACTATCTGTCTATATGTTCATATAGAATTGCCTTTGCTCCATTTTTGTTGGTTGGTCGAGCAGGTACTAATTCTCCTGCGTGAAGTGAATGTTTTGCATCATGTACTCCCTTTGTTTGAGTGGAATGTCAGTTTCCTATGTCTCTATCCATCCTGGGCCTAGCGATGGAGGGTGCAGCCCTGCAGTCCCTTACTTTTCTTTTTTGACATTTCAATACATGTATGCATCCACAATTAAGTGTCAGTGAAGCATATACCTTACTTCCTCTTGAAATAAAGCAATTCCACATTTGAAATTGCAATGTAATTGAATGGATAAATCTGGTTATTTCATTTTCTGTACATAACAGTTGGAGCTTTTGTCCTTGTCTCTTGACAAATATCACTTTTTTTGCTGTAATTTCTGTAGGATCATTGCTGTTTTTTTGCTACATTATTTTGTCAAACTAAGCATAGACTGATTATATTGCTTATCTGATGTTACAAATAATTACTAAAGCATGATATTGTCAGGTAACCATGAGTTATATAAGACCCAGTTTTTTCTATTAACACTGCAACCATTCTAAGTTACCTTTACAATCTTTTGGTTGTTCCCTGTTTTGTCTTAATACATATTATATTTGAGATAATTGAGTTTACAAATCATGTCTGAGAAAACTGAGTTTACAAATCTTTTTTGATAAATATTTGAGTTTTTACTGTAGGTCGATGTTATGATGCTATTCATGTGCAGGGATCTGCTTGATTTTGATTCAAAGTGAGGTCAGTTATTCGACTTGCATGGTTACCTACTTTTCCCTAACTTCCCTTTTTATTATTTACTTTGTCAAAAGCATGGGACAATTTGAAGAGGAGGTTCTCCATCATAAACAGTCTACTCCTCTCTGTACGTAGGTTTGATCAGCTCACTGAGAAGCCCTTGCTGCACCATAGATGCCTTGCTTCTTCCCTCACCAGGATTACTTATTCTCCGACTCATAACTGTTGTAGCTACCGATGCCAACTCAGGGGCTACACACGAGCAGCCGGAGGTGAGTCCAGAACTGGAGAAAACTTTCCTCTTATTTGCATATGTGTGCAAGCTTCATTCATCATGCTAGAAGTAATTTGGTAAAGATAAGAAAATATACCAGGTCGAATTCATGTTCAGGTTATACTTCTACTAGGTTATTTGGTATCAAGTATCTGTAACATACACATACTGAGTGACACATTTTTGTTCCCTTTGTACTAATGAAAGAACTCCAATTTTCATAGGTCAAAGCGCATTCTCTGATTCCGGCTGTCTATCTTTTCTTGGTGGAGTTCGTTGGACCAGCTTGAACCGATCGCTATGTCTTTGTAAGAGAGCTCTAGAGCCTTAATATTTATTTTATTACCTACTATTCTACTTATGATAGCAAAATGTCTTTGTAAGAGAGGCGTCACTTTTTGTTTCTTAATTATCATTGATGAATTGTTTCCCTTGCTTTCCTGTTCACTTTTTTGCTTACTGAAGCAAGGTATCGACAGACCATACTATCTAGAGTTGATCAGTGTACAACTTTTTTTTTCATCATCTTGCTGTTTCATCAAGCACCGCATTCAAGTCATGAAATAACTTCTGTAATGTAATATGCCCTTTTAATTTTAACATAGTAGGTGTATGATGGCCTTCCTATCAGCGGTCATACACTGACTACAGTCAACACTATTGTTATTTTTCCTTTTCTTAGCTTATGTGGACAATTCACCCTTAATTTGTATGACAGCACCAAAATCTATTGCTCCTAAATAACAAGCCTTTCAACACCTGCTTCTTTGACAGGTATGCAGATGACATCTTCTAATGTTAGTTGCAGCATTATTCAACACAAAACAACTGGCTATTTTTGTGGCAGTACTAGATTTAATTATAGTGCAGTAATAATCTACTTCAGTTAACTACCAATTTTTATTTGCTCTTTTTGGTTATCCTTTTAGTTTATGCATCTTTTCCAATTTGGAATGAGCTCAGCTATAGCTTTGTAACTGTGTACGGGCAGACTAATCTAAACAGGCTTAACGGACTATGAATGATCTGTGAGTACATGTATCCGATTTTTATTCTAGCTGTGTACAAAGCTTCATAATATAAACAAGTAATTGCGGAGATTCGTGAAATTGATCATATAATCCAACACCAACAGTAGCGACTCTACCTTAGGAAATATTTATTGCATCTTTAGGTACATTCACTACTACAAATAATCACACAAAAGGAGAAATAAGTTGTGTAAATAGTAGAGTATAAAGTTGATCATCAATCAATATAACTGATATAAATTTATAAATATTCTTATCTCACCATGTCTTTTTTCAGTTCATCCATGTCTCTTAAAGCAACATCAGAAAGGAGCATCAAAATAATTGGATAAAAAATTTCATGTAAGAACACTGTCACTCTTGATTACTAAATCCTCAAATTAGAGGCCTTTGGCAGACTGTCAACAAGAAACATCGCTTCATTTAATTTCACATATAGTTTAGACAGTTCAATGTGGATCACACCAAAATCAAGGTAGGCGTGCAGACACAAACAGGAAGTACCATGATCGCCTTTTTATTTTTTTGGTTGGATGTAAAAAAGTTAGTGGATCTATGTATTCACGGTTGATTGATATATTGTCTTTTATGTTTCTAAAACATTGTCTGCTACATAAACTCTTCGGATGTCCTCATGTGTTGTACTCCCTTCCTTCATATATATAAGATGTTTTGGGGAGTTTAGTTTGAATAGAGGTAGTAACTGTTATCAGTGATTTTTTGTGTATCAGGTTGCTGGTGCCATGAGAGTTACAATGTGTGGTTTGTGGTTAAGAGGGCTACATATCCTTCTCCTGCCACACCCACTCTACCGCGTTGAACATGGAAGAATACATGTATACATATGCAAGTCTAACTTAGTGTTTGTTGTATGGAATTTATTTCTTTCAACATTTTTTGCTGATAAATGTCCACCGTCATGTGTCTTCTGTATGTCGCTGAATTACAATATGGTTTGCCAATTATCAAGACAATGGAACATATACCGAATTCACTTTAGATGATAATTTCCTTACTTGATGATGAGATAATGTATGACAAGGTGACTTCCAGTCTGACATGTGTATATTTGTTAGTAATTCAATTACATCTGCCATGATGTTTGTGGGTTTATGTATAGGAAGCTGATATGTGCTCTGTGATGGGACCAAGGTTTTGGTTTCCGATAGGAAAATTTTCCAGTGGGGGTCGGGATTACCGGTTACCGCAGTTACCGGAAAATCCCCACCAGGACGAATTTGAAATCCACAGTTCATCGGCAAATTTCAGCTCTTGGCTCCTAAATATAAACCTCCTTACTATTAACACATGTTTTCTAATTTTTTCATGTATGCATTAAATTCTAATCTCATTTGAAACTATCTATCAAATTTGAGCCTTGATGCTATGGCCATCCAAATAGTAAAAAATAAAAAACTATTATTATTTCTTGCTCACCTATAATCATTAAATTAACTTGAATTCAACGAGGTCGTGCGCCAAGGCGCACCCTTAAATCTAGTATAGATAGTAGACATCTAGTAAGTCCATCTCGTTGCAATATGCACTAATCATTCGGTTTAGGCGATTTTTTTATGAGCAGAACCCACTGCCCGGGGTGACGTGGCAAGATTGTGACGGTTGAGAGCGACTAACTTAGGAGAGTGGATTTTTGTAGCTCAATTTTTTGAAAAAAATCAAAAATAATATTTTAGAGTTCAATTTTTTTCTAGATGTAGACAATGATATGAACTACCAACGTGCAAAATTTGAATTCGATATTCCTAATATTCTTTGACTGTACAAAAATAATAAACTCTAACAGATTGTGAGATTTTGAAAATCTGCACTGTTCACTATTGTACATGTCAAATTTTGTCATTTTTACACAACTTAAATATAAGGTATTTCAATTTTAAAAATTTAAAATGGTATTTTTGAATTTTTAAATAACAAACTACATGTAGTTCGAGCAATGTTTGTGGTTTTCGATTAACTTACATAGTACATGACTTATAGGGTTTCTGTAAATTTTATTTTCCAATTTTTTTTTTCTACATTTTACTGTTTCTTTCCTCCTCCCCTAATACCGCACCAACCAGAGGTCCAGAGCCCACCGCCGCTTCCGTACACGGCGCCGGTGCCGTCCCACCCCCACCTCTGACCCCGGCGCCGGCGCGCCGCCCTCCACCTCCGTCCCCGACCCTCCGCGCTGCCCCTTCCCACCCCACCTCCGTGCACAGTTGTCCGTGTCACCCCCTCCTCCTCTTCTTCAGTTCCGGCGAACCCGAGGCTGTCGAGCGAGAAGGGACGAGGGAGGACGCGCTGGCGTTGAAGAAGGCCTCCCCAAGATCCAACGAGCGCGCCACCGGCGGACCCATCTGCTCTGTCAGCGCCGTCCCAGCTTCCTGCCTCGTCGCCGGTGGAGTTCCCCCACCTCTGTCCTCGCCACCTCGCCATGGCGGCGGCTCTGCGGAGCTCGCTCGCGCCCTCCCTTGTACCGCGCCTCTACGGAGTTCCCCACGCTCCGCCACGGCCACGCGCCTGGTCAGCGCTGCCCTCTCCTCGCGACGACGTCCACTTATGGCTGCGTCTACCGGGAGTCTCAGGCGTGGAGGCCGTGCACCAGTCGGCGACGGACAGAAGCCGCGAGGTGCGGCTGCTGGCCACGGTGCGCGGCGACGACGTACCAGCCGGTCGGCTTCCGCTTGCACACGCGGGGCACGTCCTCCACAGTTGCCGAGAGCGGGGGCGGCGCCGGGTCGCTGTGCGCGGACAGCCTGCTTGAGCTGGCAGGCGCCCACTCTTCCAGGTAGCTCTCGGCCTGCTCCGAGCCAGCAGAGCAGGAGGTGAGCGGCGCCGCCGGCGGAACCGGTGGCAGCACCGCTCGAGCTCGAGGCGATTACGGCGGCTCCGGCTGCAGATTTGGATCGCCGCCAGCTCGGATTGCAGCGGCGGGGCAGGGCTTGACCGGCCGAGATTCAGGGGGGGGGGGGGGGGGGCACTTCGCCGCCAGACGGCTGCCTCTGCGAGCGCCGGCCGCGTCGGCACAGGAGGAGGAGAGAGGTGAACGCCGGGGAAACGCCGAGTATGGAGGCTGTTGGTGAATTTGGGCAGAGAAAAGAAAAAGATAAACAATACAATAATAATTTAATTAGAATAAGATTAAAAAAGGGTTGGAAGAGCAAAGGAGAAGCTGACATGTGGGGCCATGATGATTTCCAAAAAAACCCATAATTAAGACATGTTTAACGTTTTGGCTCACCCGACCATCACCGCCTTGCCACGTCGCCTTGGTCCCTCTCTCACAATCCGTGTTTGCGTGACCTAATCTCAACATCAGTACACATTGCAACGAATCAACACAAATATGGTGGATTTTATAAATTTAAAAGAGTGGTTGTTTTTCGAATTTACACGCAATCGTGGTGGTTTTTTGAAATTTAGTCTTAATGGAGGCATATAAGAAAAGAACTTAAACATGAATACCGAACTTAAACAACAAATAATCGATGCAGGAGGGACGTTTTGGCGCCCGAGCTCAGATGCTACTATATGGAGGATGATCTCTGCCTATAACTTCTCTGTGCGCGCGACCGCAAGGCCCTCTTCTTTTCTTCATCGTCAGGTTGGTGGAGAAGGGAAGAGGGGCTCTGCCCCTCCCACTCTCCAGTATTTCAGATTATTTCTGAATTTTCATAATCGGTGCATGCACCCACATCGAACCAAGTGAGGCCGTGGCAGGGTTTCATGCTAGCGTGGCTTATTTTGTTGGAAAAGACATCTATCAAGTACTCTCTCTGATCAAAAATAAATGTTAATAATTTAATACAAATGATGTACGGAGTACTAAATTAGATCAAAATTATTGACACTTATTTCGGACCAGAGAGAGTACGATTTTTGTATGGGTTCTTCTCTCCAATGTTGCGATTCTCTCCATTATTCCTTCTCGTCCCTGCTATGGCCGGTGGTGTATCTTGGCACCACGCGCTCGCAGTACCGCGCAGGACAGCAGGAGCCAGTCTTCCAGGGTGGGACCGTGGGAGACGCTGCGAGTCCTCGATCGAAGCCGTGACTGCGAGCGCGTCATTGGCGCGGTGCACGTCGTTTCTTCCTACACACCGCGCGTATCTCGTCTAGTTTTATTTCGGCTTTGCCTGGCAGGCAGTCTTTGCGGGCGATCCCAGTACGAGTTTGGCTGAACTTTAACCCGCGCCGCGAGTTTTTGGATCGGTACCAATTTGGCAATTTGCTTCCACCCCCCTCATTTTTTTTTGCTTCAACTTCTCAAGTCCGTATATGACCGCTGTAATTAAGTCATTTGTGAACCCGAATGTCACAGACGCAAAATCTTCACCGACGGAAACTAGCAACTTGTAAACACAACACGCATATATATCTTATCTCACATCACTTGTAAGCAACTTGTCCCAGCCTTATTTCAACCGATCTTTTTTTTGAACAGTTCAACCGATCAGTTGATGTTTCATATTCTTGTTGTGCCTTTTACACAGCCTTGTCTCCGTACGCTTCTTTGACCCTTGCAAGAAAGCAGCCCGAGGTACATTAACCTTTTTTTTCCAAAAAACTTGGAAAAAAAAACCTACATGGAAAAAATGATGCACTTTATCAACGTGTAAAATCTCAACTCAAAAGACCCTATATTCTAGGATGTGCAAAACCGATAAAAGTGAGAATTTGAAATAGCGAATAGAGCAACCTTTCAAACCTCGATTTTTTTTTGATGTTTTGTCATTTTTGCATAGCCTAGAATATAACGTACCTGAGGTTGATACATGTTGATGGAATACATCATTTTCTACATTTAGAGTTTTTCAAACTTTAAATGCCGTTTAAAAAAAGGTGGCTACATACAGCTCGTGCAACATTGTAATATCTGACACATCCTCCCCTATTGTCCTAGTCCTAGGAGTGTGCCTTATGCCTCTTACACTCTCGTATCACATACCCACCCTCTTCCCCTTGTCCTCTCATGCCATGTTACAAGTACCACCTCATCATCCTCGCCACGTCCTTCCCCAAGCTCCATGCCGGTGGCGCCCCCGTCTCCATTGTCTAGAGCACCCATGCCACTCTTATGCATCATACTAGCACCTACCCTTCCTCCGCAAAGCATGCTTCGGTCTCCCGGTGATCCACTCCTGGGGGCTCGGCGGGAAACCCATTTATTTATATTTCCTTCACAAAATCACAATGACATGGAACATATGTTTCCTTTTTTTAATCAAATCTCTAAATGTAATTACATGGGGGAATGCACAGAATATGTTCAACCAATAAATGATTAAGAGACTTCTGTCCAAATTTAGAGGGAGTTTGTTCATATATCTCATGCTTTTCTCAAACAGAGGTAAGAACACCTCTAGCCGATCCGATAAAATTCAAGAAACCGCAAATTGTATGGTTGGACCAAAAAATGGACCGGATAGATACCGTATAATGGTCTGACTCATAAACACTTTGCCAGGAAGGCCTTGTCGACACATCTCAGATAAAGCGCCATTATCTTCTTCAATTCCAGCAACCTCCCGCTTCACGGCGGGGAGCACCTAGACGGCGACACCATGTTCCATGGAGCTCCGTCGGCCATCTCTCCACTTTGCGTCACCATGCATCCTCGAGTTCAACGCGCTGCTTGCACTGCCCGCCGACGTCCATGGGGTCGGTCGCTAAACGGAATTGTGAGCTCTGGCCAGAGGAGTAAGTGGGAAAGTGCGAGCTTCGGATGTCGCGCGGTTTTTCCCTGCAAACGTAGATAGGTGTTTTTTTTTTGTAATTTGAGTTGTTTTTTCTAAGAACTCCAAATTTTAATTTACATGCAAAATACTAGTATGCTAATAATGGAGTGGCAGCTTCGACTTGATATCAACTTGAAACGAAGTTAGTTCAAAGTACTACTCCGGGACGTGCCGGATTGATGGCAGGCTGGAGGCGATCCCCCCAGCTGTAACCGCCTCCACCACAGTGGGGCCGGCATCACGCACGGCGCAAAGGCCCCGTCCTCCGGCTCTGCATCGCCTCCCCCATCGCCGGTATCACCTTCACCTTGGGACAGAAGCCAAGCTGAACACACACGCCACGCCACGCCCGCTCTTAAACCCGAGGGAGAAAAGCAAACCCCAACCCAGTACTGTCCTTCTTCCGATTCCATCCCAATCCCAATTCCCAACTGCCCAATCCCCCGCCCTGCTTCGCTCGCCGTCATGCCCGCAGCAAATCCGGCGCGCGCTCCTGCCAAGTCGGCGGCGGAGCCGCCCTCCGAGACGCCCATGACGTGGGTTATCGTGGAGAGGGCGCCGCGCACGGCGGTCGAACTCCCTCGTGGCGCCGACCTTGTCCTCGAGGACGAGCGTCCTCTGCTTCCGAGCACCTTAGCGCTCCACAAGCGCTTCGCCAAGGACGACAACGCCACCACCATCTACGTGATCTCCGTCGACCCCTCCGGCCTCTGCCTCATCTGCCTAGACAAGGACGGTGAGGAGGTCCAGTACCTGCTCTGCGACGCGCGCACCAGCAAGACCACGCTCCTTCCGTCCTGCGCCGACCTCGGCGTCTCGCGCGGACACACCCGACGCGGGACGCGCCCCGCCCCCTCCATCTCTCAGGGTTTTCGCCCACCCGCCACCGGCCTGATCGGCAACCGCGCCCGCGACGGCGACTACATCCTGGCCGAGCTCCCGGCCGGAGGCACCCACTACAAGACCATGCTCTGCTACAGCACGTTCGACGGTTCATGGATCCTCAAGCGCTTCGCCTCCTCGCCGCACCACCCGCCGTGGGACACAAACGGGGGCGTGCTGGCCCATGCCGGCAAGATTTGGTGGGTGGACACGAGGCACGGGCTCCTGGCGACGGACCTCTCCGTCGACCGCCCGGATCTCTGCTACGTCGCTCTTCCGGAACCGGAGGAGGACATCGAGTGCGGCAGCGAGGACCACCGCAAGCATCGGTGCCTCAACGTCAGCCAAGGCGCCCTGCGTTTCCTGGAGATCAGGAATGCTTCTGGCGACGCCAGGATCGTCATGTGGACGCACAACAATGATCCTTATGCTCCTTCTGTCTGGAGACGTGAGTACGATCTTCTCCTCAAGGATCTCTGGGCCGACAAGTCCTACGGAGCAGCTGGTTTGCAAGACAAACTACCTACGTTGATCTCACTAGTGAACCCCCACAAATGTTCCATTATCTATGTGTTCTGGGACATGTCATTGGTGGCGATTGACATGCAAGCAACACAAAACCGTGTACTGGGCGTCGAGATATACAGGACACAGTCCATTCTGGCATGGGAGATGCCCAAGTCCTTGCTACGGCTCAGTGCTGGTTAGTCCTTCCTCAAATAATCCCATGTATTTATTGATTCTAGATAGTTGACGATTGCTTATGATATGCTGCTTTGTTCAATTGTATTTGGGGTGGAGATGAAACTGTCCAGGTACCTTAGTTCAGCAATGCAATGAGATCAGATGATCTTGCAACATATTGTATAACTGTTTATTATGGTTCTTACATTGCTCAGTTTTGTTCAGTGGGGGTGGGGAGCAGGAAATAGTCAGATACCTGTGGCTATGCGTTGTTCCATTATTAGCATACTAGTATTTTGCATGTAAATTAAAATTGCATTACACAGTCCACTACCCTAGTACATCTGTAGATGTGTTCATTGCTTCTAGAATGTTTTTACTTGTAGAAGTGTGATGAGTTTCTCAGTATTAACTGTACTCCTAGGTACACAATCGGTTGCCGTCGCCAAGCCCTGCTGCATAATTTGTGCCGGACGACTCTCTGGGGGACTTGCTTGTGATACTTGCCTAGGTAGAGTCACCACTCTTCTGAACAAGCTGAGGACAGCATCCAGGGCGTCACTGAAGATTGAGTCCATCTGTCTTAGATGTGGCTCTACCGTTGGTTGCAAGCGCGAGGAGTGCGCTGGATTTTCTCTATCTGTGAGCAGATTCAGGCAGGAATGGATGGGCTGGGTTACTGGGCAGTTCTCTACAAGGGCGTCGAGGTATTCCCTGTTCAGTGAACACCTATGCTTTTACTTAGAGCATTGACATATATTGTTAATCTGCTATATATCAGGTGGACAAGGCATTCACTATTGGCTTGCCTATCAGACTCCACCCCCCTGCAGGGAAGCGTTGCCAAGTATGCAACGACATAATGGGAACAAAGGCCGATACGCTATACAGAAGTTCTGATTTCTGCTCCTTTGATTGCTGGAAGGTAACAATCACTGACTTGCTATAGTTCGGATCATATCACGAAGTAACTGGACTTTTATCTAACATAACACCGATACCTTGTCATCTTTACAAGGCGAGAGATGCATGTTCCCATACTTGGGCTTCTGCTCTCGTTTCCATGAAGATCAGTGGCATCCTGGGAACAATTGACAGTTTCTGCACGACGTGTTCGAAGAGTTTCAGAGAGGAGACTGATCTGTATGAGCACAAGGAGCACTTGTGGCTCAAAGCTGTACTGAGTGGAGGAAGGGCATGCATCGAGATCCCCCATGAACACCCCCTCGCTGGCTCGCTAAGCACAATTGAGGTGCGTTCTAGTTCATTCCATTCTGATATTTCGCATGTTCTCATGTTTTTTGAAACATCTTCTTCTGTCAGCCCACAAACGAGGAAGCTGCTGATCCGTCCGCCTCAACATCGCTTCTGCTGCCGCTGCATCCTCGCGGAACAGGAAGGTGTGCAAGATGCAGTACCTGTTTGGTTGAAGGCGGCGGACGGACCTGCTCGTTGGGCTGCGCATTATCAGTCCCGTCTTTACAGCCACGGACCATTCAGCTAAGAAGTCGCGTGGTATCAACCAAGTTCTGAGCCAACTTACCGTTTAGCCGTAAGATACTACTGCACCATGATCAATCGGAGTTTCGTTTGATTTGTGAACCTCTGACGAACAAGTCTTCCTGTTATCATGAACTGCCCGATAATTGCCCTTCGGATTCTATCTATTTGTTGCTACTTTAAGTGTAAAATCCAGTGAACAATCAAAAAATTATGGCCGATAGCAGTGCGTGAGTCTTTTTTTTTTTAACGAGGCAAAAGTTTTGCCTATTTCATTAATTAAGAGAAAGTTGTAGAGTACAACCCAAGACAAGCGGCTACGACCTAGCACCTACTCTCACGGTAATATAGATCTCAAGTGTTATGCACCCGCAGTACTCCAAAGGCTAGCGTTACGTTTGATACTCGCGATGACCACATTTGGCATTGTGGCAAAAATTCTAAACATTCTAGCATTTCCCTAATTCTATATCTCCCAAGCGGTAAGAAGGACGAATGAGGAGAGACCCGTGCGACACCGGCCATACACTCCTGTTACGACACACCACCATGCCTCCACGGTTCCAAAGGAGCTCCATTGGGATATGTCGAGGTTGACCAAGTCGACCCCATCCTTCCAACCTTGCCAAATGCGGCGAGAATATCTACACAAGAACTAAATGTGAGCCACGGTCTCCAGTTCCCTCTTGCATAGTTGGCAAAGTCGACAATTCGGCCACCCACGGTGCGCTAGGCGATCGGCCGTCCACACCCTATTTTGGAGGATTAAACGTATCGCGTGGAAAAAGATATTTGTTTGCAGTAAGTAAATAATGATTGCGAAAAGTAAATGGTGCTTGCAGTAGATGGTAATATATATGTAAAAGAATGGACCGGTGTCCACAGTTCACTAGAGGTGTCTCTCCATAAAGATAAATAGCATGCTGGGTAAACAAATTACACTTGGTGACAAGGGTTAGCTTGGCAATTGACAAAATAAAGAATGCATAATAATGCATGTACATGTCATGAAGATTGCTGCGTTTGATGGCGTGTGGTTAACATGGGAGCAGACGGTCCTTGTGTGTGGTGAATAACCAGCCCGTTGGGAACCCCAAGAGGAAGGTATGATGAGTATAGCAGCTAGTTTTCCCTCAGTTAAGAAACCAAAGTATGTCGATCTTGGAGAGGAGAGACAAACGACTGAAGGTGATGCGGAACCTGCACACATACAACCAAGTAATTTGTTCCCAACTTGCGATGAGGTTATCAATCTCACCGGTTTGCTTGAAACAAAGATTATGAGCGTATCGAGTGGAAAACAATATAGTATGCGAGTAAAGTAAACAGTGCGAGTAAAGTAAACAGGTGATAGCAATATGATGTAAATAGGACCGGGGTCCACAGTTCACTAGTGGTGTCTCTCCATAACATAAATAACACATGCTGGGTAAACAAATTACAGTTGGGCAATTGATAGAATAAAGATAAACGTGATATGTCAAGAAAATCACTATGAGATTTACTCTGGGCATTACAACAAAATACATAGACCGTCATCCAACTGCATCTATGACTAATAATCCACTTGTGGTGAATCAATCCGAGAACTCCACAAGTATTAAGTTGCGAACAACAGATAATTGCATTAAGCAAAGTGTGTAATGTAAACAAAGCATATGCCCTTGAGCATATGAATGTTGTTTTCTCCCTAGTAGCAACAGCACATCTACAACCTTAAAGGTTTCTGTCACTCCCCCAGGTTAAATAGAGGCATGAACCCACTATCGAGCATAAATACCCCCTCTTGGAGTCACTAGCAACTACTCGGCCAAGATAGCTACTAACAACGGAGAGCATGCAAGATCATAAACAACATAGAGATAACAAAAGATATAATTCAGTACAGCAACTTAATCATAAACACCAATATTCATCGGATCCCAACAAACCAAACATGTAGAATTACATAACGGTGATCTCAATCATGTAGGGCAGCTCATGAGATCTAAACATGAAGCACATGGTGGAGGAGACAACCATCTAGCTACTGCTATGGACCCATAGTTCAAGGTAGACTACTCACTCATCGCTCCGGAGGCAAGCATGGCGATGAAGAAGACCTTCGGTGGCGATTCCCCTCTCCGGCAGGGTGCCGGGAAGAGCTTCTGGACCCTCCCGATCTTTGGGTCGACGGCGGCGGCGGATCGCGATGTGTTCTGGAAAATTGATCGGGTACTTAGGTTTTTTTCCGTCGGGGGGTCTTTATAGGCGAAGGGGCGATGCCAGAGGAGGGACCAGGCGGCCTCATGATACGTCTCAAACGTATCTATAATTTTTGATGTTCCATGCTTGTTTTTACACCATTTGCCTATTGTTTCGTTACACTTAGTGGCACTTTTATGCATTTTCCGGAACTAACCTATTAACGAGTTGCCACAGTGTCAGTTTCCTGTTTTCTGTTGTTTTTGTGTTTCAGAAGTGATACACAGGAAATATTCTCGGAATTGGACAAAACAAGTTCCTGAAGTCTTATTTTTCCCGAAAGCTTCCAGAGATCCGAAGGAGAGCCGGAGGGGGGCCACCAGGGCCCCACACGCAGGGGCGGCGCGGCCAGGCCCCTGGCCGCGCGGGCCCCGCGTGAGGGCGCCTGGCTCCCCCTCTGACATCGCCCCTTCGCCTATAAAGACCCCCCGACGGAAAAAACCTAAGTACCCGATCAATTTTCCAGAACACATCGCGATCCGCCGCCACCGTCGACCCGAAGATCGGGAGGGTCCAGAAGCTCTTCCCGGCACCCTGCCGGAGAGGGGAATTGCCACCGGAGGTCTTCTTCATCGCCATGCTTGCCTCCGGAGCGATGAGTGAGTAGTCTACCTTGGACTATGGGTCCATAGCAGTAGCTAGATGGTTGTCTTCTTCACCATGTGCTTCATGTTTAGATCTCATGAGATGCCATACATGATTGAGATCACCGTTATGTAATTCTACATGTTTGGTTTGTTGGGATCCGATGAATATTGGTGTTTATGATTAAGTTGCTGTACTGAATTATATCTTTTGTTATCTCTATGTTGTTGATCTTGCATGCTCTCCGTTGTTAGTAGCTATCTTGGCCGAGTAGTTGCTAGTGACTCCAAGAGGGGGTATTTATGCTCGATAGTGGGTTCATGCCTCTATTTCACCTGGGGGAGTGACAAAAACCTCTAAGGTGGTAGATGTGATGTTGCTACTAGGGAGAAAACAACATTCATATGCTCAAGGGCATATGCTTTATTTATATTACACACTTTGCTTAATGCAATTATCTGTTGTTCGCAACTTAATACTACTGGGGTGTTCGGATTGATATCCCCGGGAGTGGATTATTAGTCATAGATGCAGTTGGATGGCGGTCTATGTATTTTGTTGTAATGCCCAAAGTAAATCTCATAGTGATCTTCTTGACATATCACGTTTATCTTTATTCTATCAATTGCCCAATTGTAATTTGTTTACCCAGCATGTGTTATTTTATGTATGGAGAGACACCACTAGTGAACTGTGGACCCCGGTCCTATTTCCATCATATTGCTATCACCTGTTTACTTTACTCGCACTGTTTACTTTACTCGCACTGTTTACTTTACTCGCATACTATATTGTTTTCCACTCGATACACTCATAACCTTTGTTTCAAGCAAACCGGTGAGATTGACAACCTCATCGCAAGTTGGGGACAAAGTATTTATTTGTGTGTGTGCAGGTTCCGCATCACCTTCAGTCGTTTGTCTGTCCTCTCCTGATCGATATTAAACCTTGGTTTCTTAACTGAGGGAAAACTAGCTGCTATACTCATCATACCTTCCTCTTGGGGTTCCCAACGGGCTGGTTATTCACCACGCACAAGGACCGTCTGCAGCATCATCCACTTGGAGCAGCAGCCTCTTTTCTGGCGCCATTGCCGGGGAGGAAGAAAAGACTTCTGCGAGGGGAGTTTTTCGCACACACATCCTTTACTTTGTTTTATTGTTTTGCTTTACTTTATTTATTTTACCTGCATTGCTTTTTATCAAAAACCCAAAAAAATTAGAATCCTTGGTAGTTATTATTTCTTTACTTTAGTTTATCATGTTGATCCCTAAGTACGTTCTGGAGGACCTCTCAGTAGGTAGTGGTTCGATTATTGGCAAAAGTAACATTGAGGAGTTCTTTAGTCACATTAGTATGCATGAGGAAGTTGAGGAAAAGTCGTGGGTTGAGCTTCCTCCTAGTATTGAAGTTGCTTCTGTTTATTTAATTGACATGTTGGAAACTAGGTTTGCTAGTCTTAATCCTTTTATGCAATATATGTTCCTTAAGCTTCATGAAATTGAGGATCCCGAAAAGAAAGCTTTTATCTTGGAAACTTTGCGCCTAGAATTTAAGGATGTCGTTATTGAAGCTAGAAAGGTTCTTAAACGTTTTAATAAACTCGGTTCGCCTATAAAGTTTATTGATACTAATGATGAGGGAACCGAAATACCTATACCTTGCAAGCTTTTGGGATTGTGTGAAGCCTTCGAAAATAATTTTGCCTGGATCTGTCCTGAAAATCTTTTTGATAAAAATAGTGTACCAAAGCATGATCACAAAGGGTCTTCTAAAACTTATGTGGATGAAATACAATGCCTTATTGATAAGACCTCTGCAGTTGATCTTAATGCTTCATCTCTTGATATTACTTGATTCGCAATTTTCTGCGCCTAGCTCAAAGGCGTTAAAGAAAAGCACTCTTGGGAGATAACCCAATATTTTCTTTTCAGTACTTTTTCTTTTATTTGAGTCTTGAAAGTCATTACTACTGTAATGACCGCTCCTTATCTTGTTTATTTCGTTTTTGTGCCAAGAGAAGCCTCTAATTTGAGTGAGGTAAAGATTTGGGGATGTTGCTGTCCTGAAACTGTTTTCGGTGCTGCACCGTAAAAATTCGTGAAAATTCTTTGTATATCTTTTGGACCTGCGATTTCTTGTGCATATGCCCCAGGTTATATCCAAACTTTTGTTAGTTGAACACTTTTTGATTTGAGCAACAGAAAATCCCTCAAAAATTCGACCTTTGTCAGCTGTTCAGTTTTGACAGATTTCTGCCAATATTTGTGTTTGCCACTTTATCGCTTTCTTTTGAGTTCTTTTGATCACGGAACTTTTAGAGAAGTTGCTACAGTAGTATTTGCTATATATGTGGTGGTTTTGAGTTGAAACCTAAAGCAAAAAGAGGGTTGATTATATGTTATGCTTGCACTAATGTTGCTAATAGAATTGTGTTTAGTTTTGTATGAAGGAAGTTTTCAAGTGTAGGGATTGGAGAATGATGAGATGAGTTGAAGAATGGACAAAAGATCAAGCTTGGGGATGCCCACGCATCACCCCAAGAAATATCCAAGAAGTACAAGCGTCAAAGCTTGGGGATGCCCCCGAGGCACCCCTTCTTCATCGGCAAAAATCAGGTCACCTTTCAAAACACTATATTTTTATTGCTTCATGCACTATGTGTTTTTCTTGGAGCGTCAGTTGTTTTAGTTTTCTTAGTTGGTTTAGTTTGTTTGTTTGCTGCAATAAATGGTTGGACCCCAACAAATTTCTTTTGGAGAAGTTGTACTCATTTTCATTTGCGAAGAACGCTCAATTTTTAATAAGAGTGAAAAACGGAGTTGTTCGAGCGTTCTTCTTTTTCTGCTACTGCTTTTGGTTTTCATTTTCGCCTTGATTTGCGTTCAGACCTTGTCATATCTTTTCATCAAGGTGTATTTTTGCCTCTGATCTTTATTGGTTTTCATCAAAAGAGGTGTTTATAAAAATTTCAAATGGTGTTGGAAAAGAGAAAAAGCTTTGTGCAAAATAGTGGTACAAGAAGGAGCTTGTGTAGACTGCGGCTTAGGCTTTTTCATGTCATGCTTGATGTCTTTTTGATAGCATGCTTAGTGGTTTTGCTGTAGCATGACTTGTCTCAAATAACTGAGATTGCTTAATGAGCCTTTGAAAAAATCATGCGTTGTTTTTATTGTATGGAAGCATTATTTTGGTTTTCTCCTTGATGCTTTATTTGGGTTGACTTGGCGCATGCTCACACATGTTAGACTCTTACAAAGTCGCCAATAGCCTTCATGATCATTTAGTTTTTGACTTTTTATGCCATCTTATGCTTCTTTTAATGTCGCTTTGTCGTTTTGCATGATTATGGTCATTATTGCTCTCTTAGTTGGTCGCTCCCAGTCTTTTGATAGCCCTCGCCTTGTACCGAGTATGAGCTCTACTCGTGCATCCAACTCCTAAAAGCTAAAGTTTTCCAAAGTGTCCACCATACATACCTACTAGCAATTTGCTATTCCAAGTAAATTTGACTTGCTTTTATTTTCTCTTCAAATTAAACTCTTACCAGTGTTATGCGAAATTCGGTCAGTAAAGCTCTCACAAACCGGAAGGCACACTTTACTTTTTCCTGTTCTTAAAAATTTGACATTGTGGTCTCTTATGTTGAGTTGTTATGCTTGCAAGTTGTAAGTTGGATTCTAGCCCATCCATGCTGTCATGGGGCAAGCTTTCAACATTGCACTTCTTATTTGAGTTGATATCGTGATCTTTTGTTTATGGATGCCCGCGGTGTGAAATGAATTGGGAATCTTGTGGGGATCATGGAGTTTGTATATGTGTTAGGGAAACACCGGGCCGCCAATCTAAGCCATGCATAATTCATGGTGGAAATTTGCAGCATACCCATGGTGAACATTCGACGACGCATCTCACAATAAAAAGCTAAACAAAAGGCAAATAAAAGAGATGTCGAGGTGTTCATTGTCTGCTTGTCCTGTCATTTTGGTGTGGGCTTGTTCCATGTCATCGGGCACGGAGGTACCCCATTGGCGGTTCTCAATGATATGCATATACTTACAATGACAAGAGCCTTGCTTGGGACTCTAAGTAAAGTAGCATGAGGTTTGGGTACTCATATTCACGGGGCACGAGGTCTTCAACTTATGATTTGTCAAGCATATGCATCATAATTGTTCTCGCATTAACTTTAACCATTCAAGATGCTTATGATGGGGGCAATGAGAGCTCAAAGCCGGTAAGTACCATAATTTTTGAAGGTTATAAAACTTGCAATCACTGCTTCCCTCTGCGAAGGGCCTTTCTTTTACTTTTATGTTGAGTCACCACCTTCTTTCTTTATGCACCATTAAGAGAGCATAGTTGTCATTCTTAGTATAATATGCATTGTCCCAAAGTTCATTGATTGACTCATATTGTTGGTTTCACTTGTTCTTAAATTATTTGTATCAAGTCGCCCTCTTAAAACTTGAAGGTGTCCTATGCATTTATGTTTTGCTCTCTTTGAAGGACAAGCTGAAAACTATTTGTATGTTTTTCCTTATGATTTGAACACACGTTTGACTTTCATTGTTTCATTTTCATGATCTTTTGTTTGTGTTCATTTGCATGTTTACAACATGGTTGCTAAGTTCTTATTGTCATGATTATATCTTCATGCCCATGTTTTAAGTTCTTATGATCCCAGCTCACCAATGCTTACATATATGATCAAGACTGTGTAGGTGCATGTCACCTCAAAAATTATTCTTTGTTATCACTTACCTACTTGAGGACGAGCAGGAGTTAAGCTTGGGGATGCTTGATACGTCTGAAACGTATCTATAATTTTTGATGTTCCATGCTTGTTTTTACACCATTTGCCTATTGTTTCGTTACACTTAGTGGCACTTTTATGCATTTTCCGGAACTAACCTATTAACGAGTTGCCACAGTGCCAGTTTCCTGTTTTCTGCTGTTTTTGTGTTTCAGAAGTGATACACAGGAAATATTCTTGGAATTGGACGAAACAAGTTCCTGAAGTCTTATTTTTCCCGGAAGCTTCCAGAGATCCGAAGGAGAGCCGGAGGGGGGCCACCAGGGCCCCACACGCAGGGGCGGCGCGGCCAGGTCCCTGGCGGCGCGGGCCCCGCGTGAGGGCGCCTGGCTCCCCCTCTGACATCGCCCTTTCGCCTATAAAGACCCCCCGACGGAAAAAACCTAAGTACCCGATCAATTTTCCAGAACACATCGCGATCCGCCGCCACCGTCGACCCGAAGATCGGGAGGGTCTAGAAGCTCTTCCCGGCACCCTGCCGGAGAGGGGAATCGCCACCGGAGGTCTTCTTCATCGCCATGCTTGCCTCCGGAGCGATGAGTGAGTAGTCTACCTTGGACTATGGGTCCATAGCAGTAGCTAGATGGTTGTCTTCTCCACCATGTGCTTCATGTTTAGATCTCATGAGCTGCCATACATGATTGAGATCACCGTTATGTAATTCTACATGTTTGGTTTGTTGGGATCTGATGAATATTGGTGTTTATGATTAAGTTGCTGTACTGAATTATATCTTTTGTTATCTCTATGTTGTTTATGATCTTGCATGCTCCCCGTTGTTAGTAGCTATCTTGGCCGAGTAGTTGCTAGTGACTCCAAGAGGGGGTATTTATGCTCGATAGTGGGTTCATGCCTCTATTTCACCTGGGGGAGTGACAAAAACCTCTAAGGTGGTAGATGTGCTGTTGCTACTAGGGAGAAAACAACATTCATATGCTCAAGGGCATATGCTTTGTTTACATTACACACTTTGCTTAATGCAATTATCTGTTGTTCGCAACTTAATACTACTGGGGTGTTCGGATTGATATCCCCGGGAGTGGATTATTAGTCATAGATGCAGTTGGATGGCGGTCTATGTATTTTGTTGTAATGCCCAGAGTAAATCTCATAGTGATCTTCTTGACATATCACGTTTATCTTTATTCTATCAATTGCCCAACTGTAATTTGTTTACCCAGCATGTGTTATTTTATCTATGGAGAGACACCACTAGTGAACTATGGACCCCGGTCCTATTTCCATCATATTGCTATCACCTGTTTACTTTACTCGCATTGTTTACTTTACTCGCATACTATATTGTTTTCCACTCGATACACTCATAACCTTTGTTTCAAGCAAACCGGTGAGATTGACAACCTCATCGCAAGTTGGGGACAAAGTATTTGTTTGTGTGTGTGCAGGTTCCGCATCACCTTCAGTCGTTTGTCTCTCCTCTCCTGATCGATATTAAACCTTGGTTTCTTAACTGAGGGAAAACTAGCTGCTATACTCATCATACCTTCCTCTTGGGGTTCCCAACGGGCTGGTTATTCACCACGCACAAGGACCGTCTGTAGCATCATCCACTTGGAGCAGCACCTCACACCTGGCTGGCGCGGCCAGGCCCCTGGCCGCGCTGCCATGGTGTGTGGGGCCCCTGTGGCCCGCCTCCTACTCTCCTTCGGATCTCTGGAAGCTTCCGGGTAAAATAAGACTTCCGGAACTTGTTTCGTCCAATTCCGAGAATATTTCCTGTGTATCACTTCTGAAACACAAAAACAGCAGAAAACAGGGACCTAGCATTGTGGCAACTCGTTAATAGGTTAGTTCCGGAAAATGCATAAAAGTGCCACGAAGTGTAACGAAACAATAGGCAAATGGTGTAAAAACAAGCATGGAGCATCAAAAATTATAGATACGTTGGAGACGTATCAAGCATCCCCAAGCTTAACTCCTGCTCGTCCTCGAGTAGGTAAGTGATAATAAAAGAATAATTTTTGAGGTGACATGCACCTACACAATCTTGATCATATATGTAAGCATTTGTGAGCTGGGATCATAAGAACTTAAAACATGGGCATGAAGATATAATCTTGACAATAAGAACTTAGCAACCATGTTGTAAACATGCAAATGAACACAAACAAAAGATCATGAAAATGAAGCAATGAAAGTCAAACGTGTGTTCAAATCATAAGGGAAAACATACAAATGGTTTTCAGCTTGTCCTTCAAAGAGAGCAAAACATAAATGCATAGGACACCTTCAAGTTTAAGAGGGCGACTACATACAAATAATTTAAGAACAAGTGAAACCAACAATATGAATCAATCAATGAACTTTGGGACAATGCATATTACACTAAGAATGACAACTATGCTCTCTTAATGGTGCATAAAGAAAGAAGGTGGTGACTCAACATAAAAGTAGAAGAAAGGCCCTTCGCAGAGGGAAGCAGTGATTAAACATGTGCTAGAGCTTTTCATTTGTAAAACAGAGAGATAAAAATTGGTTTTGAGAGGTGGTTGTCTTTGTCAACGACTGGCAATGGGGTTCTTACTATCTTGCATACAAAAATGAAGCAAGTTTTTGAGAGAGAGTTTGGCACTTTTTGTGCTCTTTTTATAAAACTTGGCACTCCTCCCCACCTTTTTTCCTTTCTCAAACCATGGCTAACCGATTCCATCGGGTGCCCACCAACATTCACATTCCATGGAGGAGTGCCTTTTTTTCTTTCTTTTTTCTCTTTTTTTTTTCTTTTTTTGGAATAAGCAATATGGAAGATAGCAAATCCGACCACTACGTCCCCATGAGCTAAAAACAGTGGCACAAAACAAGAAGTAGTTGAAAGTTTTTGAAAGGTAGCACATGAAAATTTACTTTGGAATGGCTTACAAATACCATGCATAGGAGTTTATAGTGGACACAATGGCAAACTTTGGCTTTTAGGAGTTGGATGCACGAGTAGAGCTCATACTCAGTACAAGGCGAGGGCTAGCAAAAGACTGGGAGCGACCAACTAAGAGAGCAATAATGGCCATAATCATGCAAAGCGACAAAGTGACATTAAAAGAAGCATAAGATGGCATCAAAAGTCAAAAACTAAATGATCATGAAGGCTATTGGCGACTTTGTAAGAGTCTAACATGTGTGAGCATGCGCCAAGCCAACCCAAATAAAGCATCAAAGAGAAAACCAAAATAATGCTTCCATACAATAAAAACAACGCATGATTTTTTCAAAGGCTCATTAAGCAATCTCAGTTATTTGAGACAAGTCATGCTACAGCAAAACCACTAAGCATACTATCAAAAAGACATCAAGCATGACATGAAAAAGCCTAAGCCGCAGTCTACACAAGCTCCTTCTTGTACCACTATTTTGCACAAAGCTTTTTCTCTTTTCCAACACCATTTGAAATTTTTAAAGACACCTCTTTTGATGAAAACCAGTAAATATCAGAGGAAAAAATACACCTAGATGAAAAGATATGACAAGGTCTGAACGCATATCAAGGCGAAAACGAAAACCAAAAGCAGTAGCAGAAAAAGAAGAACACCCGATGAAATTGTAAGTATGAAAAACGGAGTGTTCTTTGCAAATGAAAACGAGTACATCTCCTCCAAAAGAAATTTGTTGGGGTCCAACCATTTATTGCAGCAAACAAACAAACTAAACTAACTAAGAAAACTAAAACAACTGACGCTCCAAGAAAAACACATAGTGCATGAAGCAATAAAAATATAGCGTCTTGAAAGGTGACCTGATTTTTGCCGATGAAGAAGGGGTGCCTCGGGGGCATCCCCAAGCTTTGACGCTTGTACTTCTTGGATATTTCTTGGGGTGATGCATGGGAATCCCCAAGCTTGAGCTTTTGTCCATTCTTCAACTCATCTCATCATTCTCCAATCCCTACACTTGAAAACTTCCTTCATACAAAACTAAACACAATTCTATTAGCAACATTAGTGCAAGCATAACATATAATCTACCCTCTTTTTGCTTCAGGTTTCAACTCAAAACCACCACATATATAGCAAATACTACTGTAGCAACTTCTCTAAAAGTTCCGTGATCAAAAGAAAGCGATAAAGTGGCAAACACAAATATTGGCAGAAATCTGTCAAAACTGAACAGCTGACAAAGGTCGAATTTTTTAGGGGTTTTCTGTTGCTCAAATAAAAAAGTGTTCAACTAACAAAAGTTTGGATATAACCTGGGGCATATGCACAAGAAATCGCAGGTCCAAAAGATATACAGAGAATTTATACGAATTTTTACGGTGTAGCACCAAAAACAGTTTCAGGACAGCAACATCCCCAAATCTTTACCTCACTCAAATTAGAGGCCTCTCTTGGCACAAAAACAAAATAAACAAGATAAGGAGCGGTCATTACAGTAGTAATGACTTCCAAGACTCAAATAAAAGAAAAAGTACTGAAAATAAAACATTGGGTTATCTCCCAAGAGTGCTTTTCTTTAACGCCTTTGAGCTAGGCTCAGTAATTTGAGAAGATGCTCACATAAGAAATGTGAATGGAAGCAAAAGAGAGCATCAAGGAGCAAATATAAAACACATTTAAGTCTAACCCACTTCCTATGCATAGGAATCTTGTAAGAAAATAAATCAAAGAAGCATATAGTAACAAGTATGGGTAGATAAAACAAGAGCAACTTCGGAACTTTCAATATAAAGAGAGGTGTTTTGGTAACATAAGAATTCCAACAACCATATTTTCCTCTCTCATAATAATTTTTAGTAGCATCATGAACAAACTCAACAATATAAATATCACACTCACCTTCTTTTGTTAAGCATGGAGGGCGATCAAATAAGGTATTAGTTAGAGAGTTACTCTTATTGGGAGGTAGACATGGGTAGCTCCATTCTTCCTCCTCTTGGTCATCACTCTCCTCCTCTTTTTCATCCAAAGAGCTTCCAGTTTCAACAATTTCTTCTTCCATAGGCTCCTTCAAGGCATTAGTCTCTTCCGTTGGAGAGCATCTATTAAGATATTTAAGAATATAGCCATTTTCTTCCTTGTAATTATCAAAGCAAAATGTGAGTATATCATAAACCTCATATTTATAAGGTGCATCATTAGTATTTTGAAGCAAATAAGCAAGTTCAAATGCACCCTTCCAAGCAACAAATTCTTTAATTTGTTCCACATCATAAAGGTCATAATTTCCATTAATATAAGAAGATATGGTAACATCATCATTATACTCACATTGAAAAGGGAGGTGTTTATACCTCCTACAGCAACAAGATCTATCAAAGCAATAAGTAACATTATAAGTAGAGCACACGTTTCTAGCAATGATATACAATCTATTGATTTGTTCCCATAAGTGTTTCCCTTTATGTGACAAGCGGTGTTCCTCATAATAATTTTGCTGCTCTTCCGTGAACCCACCTTGCCAAAAAGATTTAGTTTCTAAGAAACCAACCATTGATAGAAAGCATGATAAAGCAAGACAAGTAAAAACAACTACCAAGGATTCTAATTTTTTTGGGTTTTTGATATAAAATGATGCAGGTAAAATAAATAAAGTAAAGCAAAACAATAAAACAAAGTAAAGGATGTGCATGCGAAAACTCCCCTCGCAGAAGTCTTCTACTTCCTCCCCGGCAACGGCGCCAGAAAATAAGCTGCTACGTTTGATGGCGTGTGGTTAACGTGGGAGCAGACGGTCCTTGTGCGTGGTGAATAACCAGCCCGTTGGGAACCCCAAGAGGAAGGTATGATGAGTATAGCAGCTAGTTTTCCCTCAGTTAAGAAACCAAGGTATGTCGATCTTGGAGAGGAGAGACAAACGACTGAAGGTGATGCGGAACCTGCACACACACAACCAAGTACTTTGTTCCCAACTTGCGATGAGGTTGTCAATCTCACCGGTTTGCTTGAAACAAAGATTATGAGCGTATCGAGTGAAAAACAATATAGTATGCGAGTAAAGTAAACAGTGCGAGTAAAGTAAACAGGTGATATCAATATGATGTAAATAGGACCGGGGTCCACAGTTCACTAGTGGTGTCTCTCCATAAGATAAATAACACATGCTGGGTAAACAAATTACAGTTGGGCAATTGATAGAATAAAGATAAACGTGATATGTCAAGAAGATCACTATGAGATTTACTCTGGGCATTACAACAAAATACATAGACCGCCATCCAACTGCATCTATGACTAATAATCCACTTGTGGTGAATCAATCCGAGAACTCCACAAGTATTAAGTTGCGAACAACAGATAATTGCATTAAGCAAAGTGTGTAATGTAAACAAAGCATATTCCCTTGAGCATATGAATGTTGTTTTCTCCCTAGTAGCAACAGCACATCTACAACCTTAGAGGTTTCTGTCACTCCCCCAGGTTAAATAGAGGCATGAACCCACTATCGAGCATAAATACCCCCTCTTGGAGTCACTAGCAACTACTCGGCCAAGATAGCTACTAACAACGGAGAGCATGCAAGATCATAAACAACATAGAGATAACAAAAGATATAATTCAGTACAGCAACTTAATCATAAACACCAATATTTATCGGATCCCAACAAACCAAACATGTAGAATTACATAACGGTGATCTCAATCATGTAGGGCAGCTCATGAGATCTAAACATGAAGCACATGGTGGAGGAGACAACCATCTAGCTACTGCTATGGACCCATAGTCCAAGGTAGACTACTCACTCATCGCTCCGGAGGCAAGCATGGCGATGAAGAAGACCTCCGGTGGTGATTCCCCTCTCCGGCAGGGTGTCGGGAAGAGCTTCTGGACCCTCCCGATCTTCGGGTCGACGGCGGCGGCAGATCGCGATGTGTTCTGGAAAATTGATCGGGTACTTAGGTTTTTTCCGTCGGGGGGTCTTTATAGGCGAAGGGGCGATGTCAGAGGAGGGACCAGGCGGCCTCACACCTGGCTGGCGCGGCCAGGCCCCTTGCCGCGCCACCATGGTGTGTGGGGCCCCTGTGGCCCGCCTCCTACTCTTCTTCGGATCTCTGGAAGCTTCCGGGTAAAATAAGACTTCAGGAACTTGTTTCGTCCAATTTCGAGAATATTTCCTGTGTATCACTTCTGAAACACAAAAACAGCAGAAAACAGGGAGCTGGCACTGTGGCAACTCATTAATAGGTTAGTTCTGGAAAATGCATAAAAGTGCCACAAAGTGTAACGAAACAATAGGCAAATGGTGTAAAAACAAGCATGGAGCATCAAAAATTATAGATACGTTGGAGACGTATCAAAGATCACTATAAGATTCACTTGGGTATTACAACATAATACATAGACCGTAATCCAACTATATCTATGACTAATAATCCACCCGCAAGATATCATCCGAACAACCCTTAGATATTAAGTTGCAAGCAACAGATTATCGCCTTAAGCAAAGTGTGTAATATAAACAATACAAATGTCCTTGAACAAAAGATTGTTGTTTTCTCCCTAGTAGCAACATCACATCTACAACCTTAGAAGTTATTGTCACTCTCCCAGGTTACTAGAGGCATGACCCCACTACCGAGCATAAATACTCCCTCTTGGAGTCACTAGCATCTACTCGGCCAAGATATCTACTAGCAACAGAGAGCATGCAAGATCATAAATAACATAGACATGATAAATCAACAATCAACTTGACATAGTACTCAATATTCATCGGATTCCAACAAACACAACATGTAGAATTACATAACGATGATCTTGATTATGATAGGCAGCTCACAAGATCTAGACATGAAGCACATGGAGGAGAAGACAACCATCTAGCTACTGCTATGGACCCATAGTCCAAGGTAGACTACTCACGCATCACTCCGGAGGCAGGCATGATGATAAAGAAGGCCTCCGGTGGTGATTCCCCTCACCGGCAGGGTTCCAAGAAGAGCTTCTGGACCCTCCTGATCTCAGGACGACGACGGCAGCGGCTTGCAGTATGTTTCGTAGAAAAGTGTTTCGTCCCTTAGGGTTTTCCCGACGAAGGGAATTTATAGGCGGAAGGGCGATGTCAGGGGTGGACCAGGGGCCCACACCACCTGGTGGTGCGGCCAGGGGGTGGCCCGCGCCACCCTTTGGTGCGGCCGCCTCCTAGTCCGACTCCGTCTCTCCTCTGGACTCCGTCTTCCTTTCAGGTAAATAGGAACTTCGGCTTTTGTTTCGTCCAATTCTGAGAATATTTCCTGTGTAACTTTTCTGAAACACAAAACAGCAGAAAACAGGAACTGGCACTGTGGCATCGCGTTAATAGGTTAGTTTCGGAAAATGCATAAAAATGCCACGAAGTTTAAACAAAACAGAAAGCAATTGGTGTAAAATAAGTATGGAGCATAAAAAATTATAGATACGTTTGCAACGTATCAAGCATCCCCAAGCTTAACTCCTGCTCATCCTCGAGTAGGTAAGTGATAACAAAACAATAATTTTTGAGGTGACATGCACCAACACAATCTTGATCAACTTAAAGTGAAGCATTGCATGCTGAGATCAAAGTACTCTAAACATGGGCATAAGAGATATAATTCTAACCATAGAACTTAGCAACCATGTTACAATATGAAAAGTAACACAAATAAAAGATCACGAGTAATAATGCATTGAAAGTCAATTGTTTGTTTCGAGCATATAGAAACATAGCAAAATAGTATTCAGCTTGTCCCTCATGGAGTAGCAAAACATAAATGCATAGGACACCTTCAAAGTTCAAGAGGGTGACTAGATACAAATAATTTGAGAACAAGCAATACCATAATCATGAATCAATCAATAATAAATTTTGGGACTATGCACATTATACTCAGAATGACAACTATGCTCTCTTAATCGGTGCATAAAGGTAGAAGATGAAGACTCAACATAAAAGTAAAAGAAAGGCCCTTCGCAGAGGGAAGTACTGATTGCAAGTTTATAAACCTTCCAAAAATTATGGTCCTTATTAGCTTTGAGCTCTCATTGCCCCTACCATTGGTATCTTGAATGGTTAAGGTTAATGCGAGTACAAATATGAGATATATGCTTGTCAAGTCATAAGTTGAAAGCATATAATCGCCATAAGAGAGCTCTCATTGCATGCTGAGTAAGTTCTTGTCATTGTAAGCATACATGTATCATTGAGAACACCAACGGGGTACCTCCTTCCCGATGATATGGAAATTGTCCCACATCAAAATGACAAGACAAACAGACAATGAACACCTCGACATCTCTTTTATTTACCATTGGGTATAGCTTTTTATTTTGAGATGCGTCGTTGAATGTCCACTATGGTTATGCTGTAAATTTCCACCATGAATGATGCATGGTTTAGATTAGCGGCACAGGCATTTCTCTAACACATATACAAACTCCATGAACTCACAAGTTTCCAACTCCTTTCACACAGATAAGCATGCATAAACAAAAGATCATGATATCAACTAAATAGGAATAAGTGCAATATTGAAAGTGTGCCCCATGACAGCATGACTGAGCTAACTCCCAACTTACAACTTGTAAGCATATAATCGCCATAAGAGAGCCACAATGGTCAATTTTATTAAGTGCAAGAAAGTAAATGTGCCATCAAGTTCGCGAGAGCTTTACTAACTAATTTTCTCATAATAAAAAATTTAATTTGGAAGATAGATAAAAGCATGATGAATATACTTGGAATAGCAAATTGCTAATGGGTAGATATGGTGGACACATTGGAAAACTTTGGTTTTTGGGAGTTGGATGCACGAGTAGAACTCATACTCAGTACAGGTGAAGGCTAGCAAAAGACTGGGAGCGACCAACTAAGAGAGCAATAACGGCCATAATCATGCATAGCAACAAAACATTATTAACCAAAGCATAAAGTGATATTACAAGTCAAAAACCAAATGATCATAGAGGCTTGAGGCGACTGGTTTAAATTCAAAAATGGTGTAAGCATGCGCCAAGTCAACCCAAATAAAGCATCAAAGGAGAATACCACAATATTATGCTTCTATAAGATAAAAACAACGCATGATTCTTTCAAAGGCACATTAAGCACTCTCAGTTATTTGAGACAAGTCATGCTACAACAACTACTACTAAGCATATAATCAAAATAATATCTAGCATGCCATGATAAAGTATAAGCAACAGTCTAAATAAGCTCCCTTTTGCACCACTATAAACATGAAACATTTTACTCTTTCCAACACCAATCAACCTATTTGAAACAACTCTCAAAGATGAAAAGCAACAAATACCAGAGGTCTAAACACACCTAGCTACAAAGAAATAACAAGTTCTGAAAAAGAACGAAGGCAAAAAATAAAAGCTAAACGCAGTACTAGAAAAAGAGAACACTCATTGAGCTATAAAAGTGAAAACTAGAGTGTTCTAGGCAATGAAAACGGAGTGTGTCTTATCCAAATGAAATATGTTGGGGTCCAACCATTTATTGCAGCAAACAAAACAAAAGAAAACTGAAAGCAAAAAAATAAAGACGCTCCAAGAAAAACACATAGTATATGAAGCAACAAAAATATAGTGTCTTGAAAGATGACCTGATTTTTTTGTTGATGAAGCAGGGATGCCATAGGGCATCCCAAGCTTTGACGCTTATACTTCTTTGATATTTCTTGGGGTGACATTGGCATCCCCAAGCTTGAGCTTTTATACATACTTCATCTCATCTCATCATTCTCCTTTCCATACACTTGAAAACTTCCTTCATACAAAACGTCACACAATTCTTATTAGCAACATTAGTTTATGCAAGATAGTAAATCCACTTTTGGTTCAGTTTCAACTCAAGTACAACACCAATTAAAACATTAGATACTCTAGCAACTTCTCTCAAAAGTTCCGTGATCAAAAGAACTCAAAAAGAAATAGATCAAGAGGCAAATGCAAATAGTGGCAGAAATCTGTCAAAATAGAACAGCTGGTAAAGATCATTTTTTTCAAAAATCTTTTGTTGCTCAAATCGAAAAGTGCAAAACTAATGGAAGTTAGATAACAACCTGGGGCATGTGCACAAGAAATCGCAGATCAAAATGACGTTATGGGAATTTTCATGAATTTTTACGGTGAAGCGCAGAATTCTGTTTTGGGACAACAACTTCCCCAAATCTTACCTTCCTCCAATTAGAGGTTATTCCTGACACAAAAACAAAATAAAAATGATAAGGAGAGGTCATTACAGTAGTAACAACTTCCAAGACTCAACAAAAAGAAAAAGTACTGAAAAGAAAATATTGGTTATCTCCCAAGAGTGCTTTTCTTTAACGCTTTTGAGCTAGGCTCAGTAATTTGAGAAGATGCTCACATAAGAAATATGAATTAAAGCAAAATAGAGCATCAAGGAGTAAATATGAAACACATTTAAATCTAACTCACTTCCTATGCATAGGAATCTTGTAAGAAAATAAATCAAAGAAGCACATAGTTGGGTTGGGGACGATGAAGAGGGGATCATCACCCTTGACTTCCTAGCCTTTCCGCTTGACGGTCAAGGTCAGCGAGGGAGACAAGTGACTCTGAAGAAGAGAGACGAGTTGGGTGCGCCATAGCATGTAGGTGTCTGGGGAAAGCTTCACGGTGATGAGGTGGTTTAGGATTTTGGGGATGGAGGAGGAAGAACTAGTGGAGGACGACGCCATGGAGGAAAGGGCGATAGCTTGGGAGGTGGTGGTAGTGAGGGCGGAGGAAGACAAGAGAGGAGAAGCACGCGGCAGCGGCGGAAGAGGAGACTAGGATAAAAAAAACCTAGTTGTCTAATACCATGTAAACAATAGGAATAGTGGGATAATGCTCGACACCTCAAACGGAGCGGGCTTTATATATCAAGATTAGTTACAATATTAGGCAGGTAGTAATGAGCCTAATTACAAGCGATTACAACAGATCGGTTACAAGCACAAACAGGACACGCACGTACGTTATCACTAATCACCTTGCCGCCGTTGACAGTCTTAAAATTTACGTCGAGACACTGGATACAACCCTAACATAAACGAATAAGACAGACAAATCAGCCGACTTTTTACCCTCGATCCGATTCAAAGTGAGGCAGCGCTGACCTCATTCCTTCAACAAGGGGCATTGCCTAAGATGTCATGTGGTTCCCTACTAAATTTCACTTACAGCTTATTTTGCCTATCCTAATATAAAAATTTGTCTCAAAAATTTATACTAGAATAACTAAAATAAGCTATAAGTAGGATTTAATAGGATCCACCTGACACCTTAGCATTGCCTGAAACGAGCGCGGCTCGGTTCGGCTTGGACACCACTTCCACACGGATGCGTGTGGGCCGTCGTTGCCAACGGTAATACTGAAAAGCGCACACGTACTTCTTTTCGGAGTCGGAGGGCTCTATGGATCACGGACCGACTCTGTTCCAAACCGACTAAGCTAGCCTCTGTAGTCTATATATATACCGCCACCGCCCAAGCAATAGATCCAATCGTCGCCACTCGCAAACTCAAAGCTGAGATCGAGCCTTGTGCAAAGAAAACAATACGGGAAGGGGGAAGGGATATGGCGTCGTCTCCGCTCGAGTTTGAGGATCTGTCGCGGACATGCCGGAGGGACAGCTATTGCGAGCTTTGCTTTTGCGCCTTTTGCTCCCACTGCTGCTCTCATCACACCCGTAGCCCGTCCCACGCCGTCATCCCCGTCGACATAGACGCCTCTGGCCGGCCCGTCTTCTCCACCACATGGGAGTTCGGGGACTCGCCGGAGTCGTCGCGCCTGCGCCATGGTGTCATCAGCGCCATTGCCACAGAGGACTACGCCACGCGGTTACCGAGGGACTCATACTGCATGATCTGCAAGCGGATCTTCTCCGCCGGTGGCTGCCCGCACCACGGACACGACATGTGCGGCCCTGGCGCCGTTCTCCGCATCGAGGAGCGTGATGGCAGGTACTG
This sequence comes from Dactylis glomerata, assembly GCA_007115705.1. Taxonomy (NCBI): domain Eukaryota; kingdom Viridiplantae; phylum Streptophyta; class Magnoliopsida; order Poales; family Poaceae; genus Dactylis; species Dactylis glomerata. Next base: position 698,586 of record QXEO01000249.1, on the reverse strand, counting down.
CGTCCGGTGCACGGGCTCCGAGCCATGGTTCCCCTACATGGAGAGCATCCTCGGCGACCCTGTTGGCGAGGATGTGGACCGGCACGGCAAGTACCAGCTGCTTCTACCGGTGATAAGGAGGGCGCCCGGCAGATGCGTGCAGTGCGGTGGACAGGTACAATTGGGTTTCAAGCAGCACTGCTCGGAGACCTGCGCCACCGCCCACCGCCGGGAGGTCGCCCTGAGGAGGGAGCGGAGGGAGGCCAGGACCGCCGCAAGGGAACTCGCCAAGCTACAGATCCACTAAGGAATCCGTTAAGACCAGTCTTATTTGCGTTAAACTATTTTACGATTTCAGCAATTAATTTCTGTGAGATGAGATTAGAGTGCATTGCAAGACGCATCTAGCTAGCGATATCAGTTTCATGTCATGATCGTTGCTATAACTTGGAACAGAATCTTAATGTACGCTGGTCTGTGGACCAAGGGAGTACTACACATATGTAAATTTTATTTTAGTTTGATGATTTTAGAATATGTTTTCTTAAGTTCGTGGTTTTTTCTCCTCAAATGTCAACTAGTGTGTGAAAATTCTGAAAAATGACATTATTTTACAAGGTTCACAGTGCTTATTTGTTACCATCTTTATTGTGCAGAAACAAGTATCCGTCATTGACCGGTTCCTGATGTGAGTTCTTTTTTTGTCGGTACGAACTTTGTTCCCTTCATTTCATTTTCATCTACCGTGGTGATAAGTGGCATCTTTCTGGTAATCAGATAAGTGCATTTTCCAGCCACTCAAATAATCGCCTAGTGTAGATTTTGTTCATCGTCAAATTTCTATGTGATTTTTTAATCTTTAAACTAGCACATATGCCCGTTGTTAAGATTTTAATTTTATTGGATATCTTTTGGACCACTGAGAATTTTACTACTGAAATTTACTTTCACGGCGCATTCCTCAAGTCCATTGTAAATTTCTCTTCCTAAGAAACCTAGCTCATTCTCTGCACTGCAAGAAGAAAACAGCACCCCTTTTTAAAGATAGACTTCGCTAAAGCCTTCGACGCCGTATCATGGCTATACTTGCTTGAGATCCTCCCCTTGGTGGTGTGGTGGTGCCCCTATTGATCACTGCCATGGTGTACGCCACGGAGACCCCTACCTCTACTCCTCTTTATTCTCGCGTTCGTGCTGATGCCTTGCGAAAACTAGTAGATAACCATGCCAATGATTTAATTATTTTCCGTAAGTTTTAATAATATGGTTACCCAGCCATATACTAGACAACACTATTACGATATTTGTTATGTTTTAGTGTTCTGAGATTTTTTAACATGAATACGCATAAAAAATGTATGCAATTGTTGAATATTTTGCCATGAAAAGCTATTTATATTTAACATAAAGGTGTGTTTATTTAAATGTATTCATTACAATTGTATAGAAAGAAATATGACAACTAAAAGTTATTGGCATTTGTATATGATTAACTATGCCAAATAAATACTAGAATTATACTTGTTAGCATCCTGATGGTGTAAACTAATTTCTAAATGGTATAAAGGTTCAATAAAAAATAATTCCTAAGAACAGGCTTGGCTTCATCTCCCGAGCTATCTCCATGAGAGCCCCGTGGCATTTCCATTCGTGCCTTAGGACGTATTGGCCGATTGCTTCAATGGCTTCAAGGAAAGTAATGGGTTTGCTCGGGATGTGTCCAAAATAGTCACGGAGCCTCTGATTTGTTGGAGTGAAATTTCAGACCATAAATTGGTTTCCTTTATACCCGAAAACAAGTTTGCAGTACATGATTATCCGAGATCTAGTGGATATGTTTTATGTCGCATCAGTCCCATCAGTGTTTTTTTTCCGCATCAGTCCCATCAGCGTAGTTGTGCCATGAGGTAAAAGCTCCACCAAATGGACATACACTGATGAGATTGTTACCTTAAACCCTAGTTTTACCAAATAATTTTGCAAGGGGGATACCTCGGGAAAATAAACTTGAATTACTAAACTATTTAAGATGTTAAGAACAAATTCATCCTTCCACAATTGATATTACAAACATTTCTTTTACATTACATCTTCATCGTTGAACATCTATTGGATATCTCGAGGTCACCGCTGCTGCTTATATTTTGGAGTTGTATGAGACTTTCATCTGACGAAACATGACACCATCAGATTCTAATAATAGCAAAGGCTAGTCGCGTCACAAGTAGCATCAGATAATTCTTTTGTCAATGGATATAAGCACTTTGTAACATCTCGTGTATACAAGTATTGAAATAGTGGATTTGGCCTCTGTGCCACCGTGGTTTTTTCCCAATTTGGGTTTTCCACGTAAAACAAGTGTGTCATGTGTGCTCTACCTCTTCTACTCATTGTGTTGTGTTTTTTTTTAGAAGTGCTAAGTTCGATGAGGCCAAAACATTAGGGTTATTGATGTTGACCACGCTGGACGCGGCATTGGAGTGGTCTTGGCGGGAGTGGGAGCGGGAGGAGCGCGAGCAGCAGCGGCGGCTGTTGGACCTCGCCGCCGCCCAGCGTCGCGCCGAAGCCGCGACTCTTCCTCGCCGCAGCGCGCCGCCCGTCGTCAAGCTGGAGGAGTCCAGCGATGACGAGCTGTATCGCCCTACTCCGCCTCGCTACGGCGACGCTGGGCGGGGCTCCAGCCGCCAGGCGCCACCGCCGCAGGACGACGACTCCTCCGACGACGACGGCGCCGACTACACCACGCAGATGTACAGCCGTTTCGGCATGTAAATCGGCGTTAGTTTAGGCCGAATTCATATATATGTCGAATTCGGCCTTTTTATGTAAAATAACTCTATTTTCGCCTTATATAATATAAATATCTCTAGTTTTCGTCTAATTTCGTCAAATTTTGCCCAGTTCTACTTTGAATTCAAAAAACGTCCTGGGCTCGCGGCTAGAAACATGGGCCTTCCCAGACCGAATTTTACATCCATCCGGCGCTAAATAGCGCCGGATTTCGGCCTGGGGGCCTCAAACGGCTGAAGATGCTCTTACAGCCACAATTGCGCTTATTGAAACAAAACATGACAACGACTACTACAATCAAACATTCAGTAATTCATCAGTGGTAGTTGTTGAGCCTCCTGCAGTTCTTCCTGATCTCTCCATGTGAGCCAGTCAGCGGCATGATGTTGCCCATGTTCACCATGGACTGCGCAAAGTGCTGGAAGAAGAGGTGCACGTCGTCCGCGTACGCCTTGACGAGAGCTGCCGTCTCAGCGCTCTTGGTGAGCAGGATCTCGTCGGAGCTGAGAAGGCCCCTGCCGGCCAGGATGTTCTTGAAGTAGAAGTTGTCAAACTTGGTGGAGGTGACGACGTCGAGAGGGAAGAGGTTGTTGTCGCCGCCGGAGCGTGGGCACCCCTGCCTCAGCTGCGCCGCGTAGGACACGTCCAGCGTGCTGTCGGCGAGGCCGTTGCCCGACTGGTTGTACAGCCTCTGCCGGAAGCTGGTGCACCGGGACAGGCCGATGGTGTGGCCGCCGGAGAGGGCGACGACATCGACGGTGTTGAGGCCGAGACGCTTGAACTTGGTGATGATGGTGGGAAGGGTGTTGTTGGGGGCAGGAATATCGTTGTTGGAGCCCTGGATGCTGGCTCCCAGAGAGTCCCTCCGGCCAAGCGGCACGTCCCAGTACGGGCCACCAACCTACAGTTTACCATAGATTGTCCCAAAGAATCACACACAGTGGCTTTATTCTTAGTATTTCCTACCAGCTTAAGATGGAGTAGTAGTGTTGCTTACAAGGATAGTGGAGTCGCGAGCGGCAATCGCGAGGATGTCGGCGCATGAGACGACGCCGGGGCAGGCAGTCTCGAGGGCGACCTTGATCTCGTCGACGACCTCAAAACCCCTGATGGAGTTCCTGTTGGGGTTGGACCCCTTCTCACTCACAATGTTGGTGCTATTGTCCAACAGCACGGACGCGTCACACCCCTAAAAAAACGAAAATTGTTGTCAGAAGAGAGACATATTTGTCACATGAACATGCCACATAGGGCTTAAAATTGTTGTACATTTGGAATCATGGGTCATGGTACAAACTCGATCATGCTACCCGCACCAAAACGCATGTTTGCAATAAAACGCATACCTTTTAGTATTGAACATAAACCCAAAATGTTGCCGGTATGATGAATGCAGACAGTATGTTCAGCCAAGTATCACCACCACATATACTGTAGCGAAGAATCAAATGAATTACCTTGACAAAGCAGTCATGGAAATGCAGCCTGACGAGGGACGCCGCCATCCTGGTCTCCCTGGCGACGGCCTGCGCCACGATGGAGTGCACGATCTCCTTGGCCTTGGGGCACGAGCGGTCGTAGAACTGGGGGAAGAGGCCGCCGCCGTACGACGGGTTGCCATGGACGGCGCCGGCGAGGAGCAAGGGAGACACGAGGCAGAGCACTACCAGGCAAACCATGGAAGTCGCCATGGACGAATGCAAGCAAAACTCTCTAATTTGCGCTGTACTATGCTGCAATTGATGAGAGAGGAGAGCTGCTAGCCTGTATCTGTTTTCTTTGTGGTTCTCGTGCTGTGGGTGGTGAGATGAAGCGAACGCTGGATGGTTTATATAGTCGGACGGTGGCAGGGAAAAAGAGCAGACACGGTGAGGTGGAGCAGGGGAGCTGGGTTTGTTAGGTGTATCGAATAGGTAAGCTTAGCTCGGCACTGTTGTGAACTGCTTCAGCAATAATTCTTCTATCAAGCAACTCCAAAGTCTTTTAAACTTGCCCCAAAGCCAAGGCTCAAAGACTGCATGCTACTGATGTTATACTTTTGTTTGTTTGTTTGTTTGTTTACAGAGGAGTTCCATTTTAGTTTCTCAAAGATTGAACTTTTGTAAGGTCAGATTGGATCTTGCTATAGAACAGTCATCATATGCCTCACTTCAACTCCAACCATACTACATCAGCGCCGAGCACCACGTGACAATGCAAGTCTCATATGTGAAATCAAGCTAACAAAGTATGCGAAAATAAGTAAGTATGGTTACTGTTGGTTAATACAATGCATGCCGGAAACGAGAAACTGACTATGTTGGTATGGGGCTTTCTTACTTTTGCAGGGTGGTGAACGATCATTGAACGTGCACTGCTGCGGCTGGATTTGTATATATAATCATACCAATCCTAGTCAAAGTGCAGACGCGATGATATACGTACATGTGGCGAGGGGCAAGTTCTCCGCCGGATGGAACTGTTTCAACTGGTCTTCAAGGAAGCAACAGCGTGCATGGCTAGCTTGCTGTTGGCTGTTGCTACTTGTTACTGTCACACAGAGAGAGTTATTACTTTTTCTGCGAATTTACCGACAGAGCTGTAGGTATATCTACTGCATGTCTAGTAAGCTACCACTAGCGTGCTACCGCTGGCGCACCAGTAGGAAAAAGAGCCTGACAGCAGTAGTTTTTTTCTACTAGTGCTAGTTTTGCCACCGCCGTTGTAGATTATGCAGAAGTTGAGTATAAACCCCCTTTTACGCTAAAAAAGTATGAACCCCCTTGGTTATATCTTCTAGATGCGTACCATGAGTTTAATGAAAACATTCTTTATAAAAAGATTACAGACCATTAACAAAAATACAAAAAAGAACAAAAGAAATAGGGATACGGATCATCCCACTATTGCTTTTATTAGTGTACATGCAAAACGTCATTTTATATGCAAAGATAGTCTCACAATAATTTAGAATACTACAAACCCACTTACGATAAAAAAAAATACTAATTTAGAATACTACAAACTCACTTCGATTTGAAATCGGTTCATAACAAAAGTTAGGGTTCAAACATCTTATGTATAATAAGTAGGACATAAATTGATTATCTCATGTGCATTTAAAGATATAATTTAAGTCTAACGGCCATACAATAGCACTCGTGTTGACCACCCACAAAACTAGAGTGACAAATGCAAAATGTGCAACAAATCCAAAATCGTTCGAATATCAAAGCCTTGCCTTCACCCTACCACCGCTTTCCCATCTATCGAGTTTCTTTATTTACTCTCCCTTCTAGGATCACCACCCCAGACCAACAGAGGAACCCTTGCAAGTTAGGAGAGAAGCTTTCTGCCCCTCTCCTCCCTCGCGTGCTCTCTCCTCATTTTCCCCACTGAGGGACGACAAGTAGAAAGGGAATGGAGGAGGAGGGAGCGGCGTCCAGGGCCGTTGGATAGGCCGGGAAAATAGGGCGACTGCCCTGAGCCACGAGATGAGAAGGGCCACAAGTAGTAAATTATATTAGTAAACACTATTACTATTAATTCTAAAATCGAAACACCTATGTTGAATATACTAAAATATAAAAAAAATTATCAATTTCTAGACTATGGACCATATACCACATTGAAGAAAATGGATTAGATCGATAACACTTATTTATTAGGTCATATTCTCAAAAATATATTAACAATATTTTCCATATTTTAATTCGTACAAGAGTTATTATTTCTAAAACCAATAGGAACGCTCGTATAAGTAAATGATAAAAGAGCTACATTGCAGCAAAGAATATGAATAATTAATTTGCATGTCCGCCTACATAGTATATTTCACACCTTTTTATGTTCAATGGTGATAAATATAAGTAATGTTATTTATATTCAAATAGTATGCACTTGTCGTCAGTGAATTTATTAATGATCCCACCATATATAACTTTTAAGAAACATTTTACTTAAGAAATATCCGTAAGTAATCTCATTCTCTAGAATTTTAAGTAAATATTGGTACATAGTCATATACAAGACAACACTATTAAGATATTTCGTATGTTGTACTCTTTAGATATTTTTTTAACACAAATATACATATAAACTATACAATTTGTGAAATTGTTGAAACATAATTAAAAAACTTCTATAAAAACAACTTAGATTTGGCACAAATAAGTTTAGTTGAAGATATTCATTACAATTGTATAACAAGGAATATTACAACTAAAATTTATGAGCACTTTATATGGTTAAGTATGCAAAACAAATATTAAAAATTTATATTCATTAATAAATGCCATGTGAAAAATAATTGTTGAAAAGTCTAAAGGTTTAGTATAAATTACTTGAGGCAACCTATTAAATTAATTGAGGAGGAGTAGATTCGGAATAGTTATTAATTTTGATTTTAACAGCTGATCAACTTTAAAAAGAATCTCCCTCACTTCAGTTGCAGTTTCATTGAATGAGATTAGTTGATTGACTATATTCTGTTCAAATTCTAGAAATTAGGTTAAGAATGATTGGCGATCTTAATTTTAATAGTTGATGTACTTCAAAGAATCTCGCCAACTTTAATATGCAGCTTCACTGAATGTTTTTTACTTGTAGAAGTTGATTGCTGAGTTTCTCTATGTTAACTGTACTCCTAGGTACACCATCGGTCACCGTCGCCAAGCTCACTAGTTGCATTATGTGTGGCAGCTGACTCGCCAGGAGACATGCTTGTGACACCTGCCTTGCTCAAATACGCATGCTTCTGAAAAAGCTGTGTGTCACTTCGAGGGCGTCAATCGACACAGCTTGCCTTCGATGTGGCAGTATTCTAAGCTGCAAGCGTGCAAAATGCGTTGGGTTTTCATTACCCATCTCCAGATTAGAACATGACTAACACAATAACTGTGTGTTTCTACGGGTTGATTTTATTAAAAAAATTGACTACTTGAAATTAGTTTTCTTGGCAGGACTAAACACTCTTGATAGGAAAGCAACTACCACTAAATTATATAACTCATATAACGGATGAGAAGCCTGGATTAGTAAAGAGAAGAGAGCGGTAGATATATCAAACTTACTTGGCAGAAATGAAAATTAAACCCATCGTAGACACCCGCTAAGGGCACGTATAATGGGGTGACATCAGCCTTTCCTTAGAGATGCCACATAGGATTTTTGCTTAGTTGGAGAAGAGAGAAATAAAAAAGAGAAGGTTGCCTTCTCTTAGCTAAGGGATGATCCCTTAGAAAATAAGAGAAGACTATACATGCATTGTACCATTTGCCTTCTCTTAGCCAATTAATTTCTTACTGAAAATAACTATTTCTCATTGATTGTTAGATATGACAATAAAAGATAATGCATTGTACAAGTCATATCTAGTACTTTCTCTAGATGATGTGGAGGGCTAAGAAAAGGCATGTCTTTTCTACCATTATACATGCCCTAACACACTGGCATGGCAAAAAGCATACACACGCCTGCACAACTGTGTGAACCTGTGAGGATGTGTCTTTGGCCACCACAACCTAGTCGTACTATACTCAATAGGCCACAGGCATGCTCTGCAATAAAATTCAAACGCATGATCCGGTGATCTCCCAAGATCTCTCTGCTCCCCTGAGTTGATGCTTCCGCCTCCATCTTTGATCCAGTAAAGCCCCGGTTTTCTCCACCCAAATCTCACCAAGAATTAGCTCCGCTCTGATCTCTCCTCCTCGCCCCTTCATCTTAACCGCTCGGACGGCCTGAGCGCCTCTGGCAGCCGCTGGTGGGTTGGTCTTGGTTAGCCTCGCGCCGCGGATTTGGAGGTGGAGGCAGATCCAAGCTTTATTTCCTGATTTCCTCTATATGCATTGGAGACGTGCGCCGGCGAGGGGAGCCACTACCTCATCGTGAGTTCCCCTTGGATTCTGCTCGGTATTTTTTACCTGCTGATAGAATCGCTCCTAGCTGGGCGGTGTCAAGTGTATGGGCTCTCCACTATGGTTGGGCCAGGGTAGCGTGAGCTTGAGTCTGAGCCTGAGGAGCGACCAGGGACGTAACGAGCAACACCACAGAACAACCGAGGGCACGATGTATCACAGTCGCATCACCGCTTTATTAGTAAGAGAAGATAGAATCGCTCCTAGCTGGGCCGTGTCAAGTGTATGGGCTCTCTACTGTGGCTGGGCCAGGCCAGCGTGAGCTTGAGCCTAAGCCTGAGGAGTGACCGGGGAGGTAACAAGCGACACCACAGAACAACCGAGAGCACGACGTACCATGATCGTATCACCGCTTTATTAGTAGAGATTGGATTGGGCGGGTAACCGGAATAGAAAGCTGGGCTGTGCTGTTCAAGGGCATTCAGGTATACCCTATTCAAAAGAACTTCTACGCTTTTACGTACAACATTGACGTATATATTGTTTATCCTTTAAACTAGCACATATGCCGGCTGTTAAGATTTTAATTTTATTGGATATATCTTTTCGACCACTGAAAATTTTACTACTGAAATTTACTTTTAAGGCGCGCGCATTCCTCAAGTTCATGGTAAATTTCTCTTTGTGAGAAATCTAGCTTATTCTCTGCAATGCAAGAAGAAAACAACACCCCTTTTTAAAGGTAGATTTCGCTAAAGCCTTCATCGCCCGTATTATTGGTAGTTACTTGAGGTCCTCCCCTTGGTGGTGCGGTGATGCCCTTGTTGATCACCGTCATGGTCTATGCTAAGGAGACCCCTACCTCCCCTCCTCTTCATTCTCGCGTTTGTGCTGATGCCTTGCAAATACTAGTAGATAAAATATTATAAATGAGTTAGATTACGCATAGACTTGAGTTGTATTAATTGTGAATAGTTTATGAGTAAGATTTGATTTGGACTCTAGTAGCTTATGCCTCCCATATAATGAGGGGGACAGCACACACTGTAACCTATGATGACTTGATAACGACAGGAGCGCAAGGGGAGCCGACGGCTTGTGCCGGTGACCAAAACGGCCGGTGTTGCGGTATCAATGGAGAGGAGCGTCCATAGTCTTCATAGATGTAGACGTAGTTCGCTGAACTGCGTTACCAAATCTCAGTGTCGTTATTATGCTATGATTGCTTATTCCTAAATAGATCGACTACACGCCTTCGACAATAACGAGTGGTATCAAAGCCAGGTTAAAAAGTTGCAGATCTGATGATCTAGAGGATAATCGATTGTCGGTCGACGTTCCGGCGAGATCGGAATAAGCAATTGGAAGCAGTATGCGGCCAGATCGGATGGACGCAAAGTGGCGGCGGTGGCAGAGCGACGAGATCGATCCGTGGAGCAGCTACGCATAAGCGCGTATTCATATTGAACTCGGTGAGTCGTGGGCAGCGGAAGTGCGCTGCCGGACAGGCAAGGTGTCGCATGCAAGCGGCGGACGCAGGCCAACAGCGCAGGTGCCTAGGCGGACACGCGGTCAAGCACCGGGTTCATTGGCATGGAGCAGCGGATGGGGCAATCCATGTGTGCGTGCTGCACGTTGTTAGAATACGTATATACGTGTAGTATTAGACTAGTATTCTAAATTATCTTATACGGAGTACTTTAAGTCTATCTTCCCCATATACTTTAAGTCACCATAATAAAGACGAAACAAATATTAGGGTTCTATAAATCTTTCACATGGTATCAGAGGGTTAGTCTCACAATGTCTCACGACAAACACATGAAGCTCCAAGCATCAACGAAATACACGAAGACAATCAGAATCAGGTCTACATGCGCTAGTAGATGCATGCACTAGAAGCTCTCATCTACATGTGCTCGTAGATGCACCTCACGCGGAGCCCGAAGACAATCTGCTTCGACCACGGGAGGGAGACCTCCGGGCTCCGATATCCAGCGAGGCAGCGACGACATGATCGACGCCGCGTGCACCTCCCAGGCAAACTTCGGATATGATCGGATATTCCGGGTCACTATACCGACCTGCATTTTCAAGCCGGAACTACCACAAACCGAACCACGACATCATCCGCACGAAGGTTAGTGTGGAACAACTCCGTCGACTTCACCAATAGCAAATGCATCAATATGATCGTCGTCACAAGGGATGCCTTCAAGCGACGATTATCATCAACATGTCTGCATCTTCATTGCCAATACTTTATCGCCAAGGTCTACATCAACGTGGTCATCATCGACATCCTCGTCAAAACACCGCCGCCGCCACGACATCGTCCACATGATGGACACGTACTGCAAGGCGACACAACACCGACAACAACATTGACGTGTCCGACGACTAAGACTGCAATAACAAATCGACATCAGATAGCCTAATGACTAATCGGCATCACAATGGTGATAGCCCCTACATGGCGCACACGGTTTTGGCAAAATCGTGTGTGCGGTGAGCTTCCTCCAGTCTTGCCAACACTGGTGGTCTCACCTACGACCGTGTCCTCTGACATCTGCAAGACACCCGCGTCCTCTGACATCTGCAAGACGCCTACGTCCTCTGACATCTGCAGGACGCCCACGATGGTACCCTTCCAGGTACAAAACATCGCTCCCTGATGGTACCTTTTAAGGTGCGAAATGTCGGCCCAGAATGCACCCTCTGACATCTGCAAGGTGCCTCTTCCACAAACTGCAGCTACGTCAACAACAACAAAGGAAAAAAATCGCGCAATTTTTTGTGTGCCTTCAACGATTGCGGCTACACTAACTACAACGAGTACTACATCAACCACGACTACCACGACTATATCATGATCGGCTACCTCGACATTGACATCAAGGGCAACGTCTACAGCAACTCATCGGCAACAACTCCAAACAACAGCGTCCGCGTCATCACTTGCATCGACAACACTCCCATTGTGACCACAGGAGGGAAGAGAGAAGATGCACCAGAAGAGGACGCAGTCACTGTCCTAGGTGCCAGACCAATACATGAGAGAGACGCAGTTGATGATGACAAGGTGGAGAAAATGACGAAAACGCGAGACTTCAAGTCCAGTTGTAATCGTTTGTTTCACTCCCGCTACGACTGAGAGGGAATGTTAGAATACGTATATATATATGTAGTATTAGACTAGGATTCTAGATCATTTTGTACTTCAAATCTATCTCTCATGTACTTCTTTATACTAGATTTAAGGGTGCGCCTTGGCGCACGACCCCGTTGAATTCAAGTTAATTTAGTGATTATAGGTGAGCAAAAAATAACAATAGTTTTTAGTTTTTACCATATGGATGGCCATAGCATCAAGGCTCAAATTTGATAGATAGTTTCAAATGAGATTAGAATTTAATGCATACATGAACAAATTTGAAAACATGTGTTGATAGTAAGGAGGTTTATATTTAGGAGCCAAGAGCTGAAATTTGCCGATGAAATGTGGATTTCAAATTCGTCCTGGTCGGGATTTTCCGGTAACCACGGTAACCGGTAATCCCGACCCCCACTGGAAAATTTTCCTATCGGGAACCAAAACCTTGGTCCCATCCCAGAGCACATATCAGCTTCCTATAAATAAACCCAGAAACATCATGGCAGAAGTAATTGAATTACTAACAAATATACACATGTCAGACTGGAAGTCACCTTGTCATACATTATCTCATCATCAAGTAAGGAAATTATCATCTAAAGTGAATTTGGTATATGTTCCATTGTCTTGATAATTGGCAAACCATATTGTAATTCAGCGACATATAGAAGACACATGACAGTGGACATTTATCAGCAAAAAATGTTGAAAGAAATAAATTCCATACAACAGACACTAAGTTAGACTTGCATATGTATACATGTATTCTTCCATGTTCAACGCGGTAGAGTGGGCGTGGCAGGAGAAGGATATCTAGCACTCTTAACCACAAACCACACATTGTAACTCTCATGGCACCAGCAACCTGATACACAAAAAATCACTGATAACAGTTACTACCTCTTTTCAAACTAAACTCCCCAAAACATCTTATATATATGAAGAAAGGGAGTGCAGAACATGAGGACATCCGAAGAGTTTATGTAGCAGACAATGTTTTAGAAACATAAAATACAATATATCAATCAACCGTGAATACATAGATCCACTAACTTTTTACATCCAACCAAAAAAATAAAAGGCGATCATGGTACTTCCTATTTGTGTCTGCACGCCTACCTTGATTTTGGTGTGATCCACATTGAACTGTCTAAACTATATGTGAAATTAAATGAAGTGATGTTTCTTGTTGACAGTCTGCCAAAGGACTCTAATTTGAGGATTTAGTAATCGAGAGTGATAGTGTTCTTACATGAAAATTTTTATCCAATTATTTTGATGCTCCTTTCTGATGTTGCTTTAAGAGACATGGATGAACTGAAAAAAGACATGGTGAGATAAGAATCTTTATAAATTTATATCAGTTGTATTGATTGATGATCAACTTTATACTCTACTATTTACACAACTTATTTCTCCTTTTGTGTGATTATTTGTAGTAGTGAATGTACCTACTGATGCAATAAATATTTCCTAAGGTAGAGTTGCTACTGTTGGTGTTGGATTATATGATCAATTTCACGAATCTCCGCAATTACTTGTTTATATTATGAAGCTTTGTACACAACTAGAATAAAAATTGGATACATGTACTCACAGATCATTCATAGTCCGTTAAGCCTGTTTAGATTAGTCTGCCCGTACACAGTTACAAAGCTATAGCTGAGCTCATTCCAAATTGGAAAAGATGCATAAACTAAAAGGATAACCAAAAAGAGGAAATAAAAATTGGTAGTTAACTGAAGTAGATTATTACTGCACTATAATTAAATCTAGTTCTGCCACAAAAATAGCCAGTTGTTTTGTGTTGAATAGTGCTGCAACTAACACTGCAACTAACATTAGAAGATGTCATCTGCATACTTGTCAAAGAAGCAGGTGTCGAAAGGCTTGTTATTTAGGAGGAGCAGATTTTGGTGCTGTCATACAGATTAAGGGTGAATTGTCCACATAAGCTAAGAAAAGGAAAAATAATAATAGTGTTGACTGTAGTCAGTGTATGACCGCTGGTAGGAAGGCCATCATACACCTACTATGTTAAAATTAAAAGGGCATATTACATTACAGAAGTTATTTCATGACTTGAATGCGGTGCTTGATGAAACAGCAAGATGATAAAAAAAAAGTTGTACACTGATCAACTCTAGATAGTATGGCCTGTCGATACCTTGCTTCAGTAAGCAAAAAAGTGAACAGGAAAGCAAGGGAAACAATTCATCAATGATAATTAAGAAACAAAAAGTGACGCCTCTCTTACAAAGACATTTAGCTATCATAAGTAGAATAGTAGGAAATAAAATACATATTAAGGCTCTAGAACTCTCTTACAAAGACATAGCGATCGGTTCAAGCTGGTCCAATGAACTCCACCAAGAAAAGATAGACAACCGGAACTAGAGAATGTGCTTTGACCTATGAAAATTGGAGTTCTTTCATTAGTACAAAGGGAACAAAAATGTGTCACTCAGTATGTGTATGTTACAGATACTTGATACCAAATAACCTAGTAGAAGTATCACCTGAACATGAATTCGATCTGGTATATTTTCTTATCTTTACCAAATTACTTCTAGCGTGATGAATGAAGCTTGCACACATATGCAAATAAGAGGAAAGTTATTCTCCAGTTCTGGGCTCACCTCTGGCTGCTCATGTGTAGCCCCTGAGTTGGCGTCGGTAGCTGCAACAGTTATGAGTCAGAGAAAAAGTAATCCTGGCGAGGGAAGAAGCCAAGGCATCTATGGTGCAGCACGGGCTTCTCAGTGAGCTGATCAAACCTACGTACAGAGAGGGGTAGACAGTTTATGATGGAGAACCTCCTCTTCAAATTGTCCCATGCTTTTGACAAAGTAAATAATAAAAAGGAAAGTTAGGGAAAAGTAGGTAACCATGCAAGTCGAATAACTGACCTCTCTTTGAATCAAAATCAAGCAGATCCGTGCACATGAATAGCATCATAACATAAACCTACAGTAAAAACTCAAATATTTATCAAAAAAGATTTGTAAACTCAGTTTTCTCAGAAATGATTTGTAAACTCAATTATCACAAATATAATATGTATTAAGACAAAACAGGGAACAACCAAAAGATTGTAAAGGTAACTTAGAACGGCTGCAATGATAATGGAAAAAACTGGGTCTTATATAACTCATGGTTACCTGACAATATCACGCTTTAGTAATTATTTGTAACATCAGATAAGCAATATAATCAGTCTATGCTTAGTTTGACAAAATAATGTAGCAAAAAAACAACAATGATCCTACAGAAATTACAGCAAAAAAAGTGATATTTGTCAATAGACAAGGACAAAAGCTCCAACTGTTATGTACAGAAAATGAAATAACCAGATTTATCCATTCAATTACATTGCAATTTCAAATGTGGAATTGCTTTATTTCAAGAGGAAGTAAGGTATATGCTTCACTGACACTTAATTGTGGATGCATACATGTATTGAAATTTCAAAAAAGAAAAGTAAGGGGCTGCAGGGCTGCACCCCCCATCGCTAGGCCTAGGATAGAGACATAGGACACTGACATTCCAGTCAAAACAAAGGGAGTACATGGTGCAAAACATTCACTGCACGCAGGAGAATTAGTACCTGCTCGACCAACCAACAAAAATGGAGCAAAGGCAATTCTATATGAACATATAGACAGATAGTAGGTGTGGAATGCTTTAGACGCAGATCTAGCAATGGTCAGAGAATTTAACCATTTTAGATTTTTTAGAAGCTTGTTGGCACAACATTAATAATTAATAATAACAGAAATCTCAAAACTGAATATCAAAAGCTAAAATTCTAAAAAGGAAGGATCAGAACGCTAGTAGAAACCAAGATGCAGAAAACAATCTCGGACGCCCTCACTGGTGTAAAAAAAGATCTTATCGCACGGTTCAATAGAATTGCCAGAAATGGTTGTTCAATACCTTAGGTAAAGCAGTTGTACAAGCAAGCGTTGATGAGTTTTCAGGAAATACATCATCCAACGCAGGCTCCATAACTGCAGGCAACGTCATATCCTCAATTATCATCATCGGCTAAAGGAGAAAGTGGTGCCTCAAATGTTGTCTGTTGAATATGTTCAGCCATGGCATGTATTTCTGTTTTCTGCGAGATGCATTTCATTTCAAATGCTCCGGCCCAAGATGTGGCTTGCAACAGAAGGCACTGACAGTTCATGTATGTTAGCATCGTCGACAAAGATTGTATCTATATTTAGCAGGTAAAGGAGTGTGGAAGCATGCACTGACTCAATTTCCTCGTCCTTTGATTTGCTTGGCTCTCCATAGATCTTTTTTCTGCATTAACAGGTTATCTCCATGCGGTGGAGCATTAATGGATATGACGGCTATGATCTCAGCCAAGCCAAAGTCAAGCGTTGTGGTTTCACATGTAATAATTCCAAGAGTTTCTAAGGCCTGTCGTAGAAAGAATTGTTTGGTTATGTTGACCACTTGACCCTAACACAGGGACCTTGACCTAAGCAAATATATTATGGCTGTCAGTGTGTACATCGAAAGAAACTAAGAGTGGAATCTAGAGATTAGGCAGTGGCACAACAACATGATTAGAAAACTTTAATATAGACAGTTAACTAATCAAGTCAACATCCAGCAGGCACGAGTCTTATTTAGTCTTTAGCAACAAAGTAGCATTTTCTTAATAACTATGTATGTAAAGGTATTCTAAATAAGCTTACTGCTGCCTAGGCTGTTGCCTGGAATTTTTGTGGAAGTGTGTACACGGTGCCGTAGCAAATCTATACATCACTTTTACCTCTAAGTAAACAAAACTGTAAATCCTAGAGGATTGACCCATTAACATGCTGAACCACTGAAAAGTAAATTGCAGGCCATTTAAAACTCCAAATGGTAATTGAAAACTTGTCAAGCATTCAATACTACAAAAATCAACAGATACATCCTTATGTAAAACTTATGCAACTGTAGTACCAAGGATGCTTACGGGCTTCCAATAATGCAATTTATTCTAAAACACAAAACATTCTTTTATGATACTCTTTCTAGCCAAGCAACCTCCTCTATATCATGAAATCAAGTACACATTCCGCACCACATAAAATGTTAGTGTATGCCTTCTTTCTTAGAAATACGCCATATTCCAAAACTTTATCCAGTGATATTGTCAAATTTGCAAGCTCTGAAATGAAACTGACCTCACATTATCATAGCAATGCAAGGAAAAGAAGCTAAGCTGCAACTAAGCAAAAGGCAACAACATGGAGTGCAAACGCAAGGGAGATTGCCAACAGAACCAGCAAAGCTGAAAAACGATAACATGAATGAAGAAACTGAAGTTTAACAAACCTCAAATACAAGTTTATTTCAATATGATCTAATAGACTCACATAGAAAACTGAGCAATGCTATCTTAGCTTCAAAAATCAATTCAAACATCAGAGGCCACTGAAACTTACATCTAAAAATTAACATCATCCACGCACTAAGGCGTACAATTACCGACCAGCTGATGCATGCTTGGCCTCATCACAGTAGCACCACAATTTCCAATTTCCCTATAATTACAATCAATCTGGGCAAACACTTGTTTATCCTCACAAATCATGGTAGTCATTCACCATAGCAATCTGCAGCCACAAAACCAACAACAAAATTAGTGATCATTATAGGCATGTATGGTTACATAATTGCAAATAAGTGACCATAAAGAAATGCACCAGCTATTGTATATAAGGTTAGGACAACAATGTTAATAAAATAGTGGCAACATGGGACACGCGGATTTGAACCAAACCTCTATAGATAAAGACACATAATATCTAATTATGATCAAGTGACAGCACATAATATCGTTGGTAAGTCAAATGCTCAAAGAAACATATATAGACCTCTAGTCTAGAAATGAAAAGTACAATTGGATGCGTACTACCATAGTACCGTGCATAGGAAGAAGTCGATAAGCACGACGAAGAACTTTTGCAAAGCACAATAGCTTGACATGCAGCAATTTAGAAGCATCGCCTCCTCGCTTAATTTACACTCGTTTCATTTCTGAAACATGAGAATATAAGCTTTAGTAGCAAGCAAATAAATCATGTAATTAGTCCAAAAAGGAAAGGAAAGTGTCATATTAGTTTCTACATGTTGAGGTTGAAAGCTCCAATGCATTTCCATCTTTATGCTAACGAAATCAGATATAAAATCTGTAGTGCATGAGATAACTAATTCATCCTTTTGCACCAGCATACCAAATTCCTTTTGTAGTACCTTAAGAATCTGTAACACATAAAAAAATGGAATGTGAGGATATAGCTGCTAGTGAACCTTTGTAGACCCCAGTTTTCTATATGGTTCAGGAAGGTCCAACCTTTACCAGCCTAAATCTAAATAAGATACAAGAATACAAAGAACCAATAAACCACAATAGCTTTCATTTTCGTGAAATGGAGAAAAATAAATTTTTGAACCAACACAATTTATCCCTTTATTACTTCATATTTTTAGGTTGCCAATACTGATTTATAATTTTTGTATGCATAATTATGGGGAAGCCTCTACTCCTCTATTCAGAGTTCTCCCAATATTGACATCCCATAATACATTTATGAGGCCATAGGTAATGACATTGTACATTTCCCTTTAACCTTCATATAGTAGAGAGTTTCTAAAAAAGTCCAAACATGACCTACCCGAATAGTAAAAATGTGTGCCAATCTTAGAAGATCATCTTTTTGCTCAAGAATACACCAGGTACACAACACAACAATACTATTTATCTGAAAAGATGAAACCATGTTTTATTTATCACACAAGCTTAGCAATACAATATACAGAAAACTTGAAAATGTTTGAAAATAAAATGTAAGAATCATCAGCATTGGTAAGATTAATAATTAAAATCACTACTAATTCTCATAAATGAACTGATTTTTTCACTCCAACCTTTGAAAGGAAATGGTTCTGATAAGTAATATAGAGCACATACCTTTTACCTTGCTATCTCTCCCAAACCAAATTGAGCTGCCAGGATCTGCTACAACGTGAAGGACTATAACCTATAAATTAATAGGAATCTAGAATCCATGTTGAAGCACGTAAGGGATCAAGAAAAATGCATCTGAGAGAACAAACAACTTATGGATCTAAAGCTATGGGCACTCTTCCAAGAGCAGTCTTTGCCCTTAGGCATTTGCACAAACAGCTACCGTACACACCTCCAACCTCACAATACGGAGATCTGTCAACCACAAATCCAAACGTCTGAGGAATAAGACTTACCGCATCATCCGTCCTAAATCATGTGTTCCTTGTTCCTGCTGCCATGAGACGAGGATGATGGAGATGGTACCAGGGGCCGAACCGTAGCCCCTCCATGGACAGATGGCAGGGCTGAACGTCCTCGCCGGCTCGGCCGTCCGTGCTCCTCGTTGCCCTGTAGGGCAGGAGAAGAGGTGGGGGATGGCCAAAAGGAGGGCTGCATGCTGGCGCCTAGCACCGGCGAGGAAAAGGGAGTCTCTTTCCCCTTATCTCCTTTTCCCGGTGGTGGGGGGTGCGGCTGCCCGCAGGCCTGAGCTCGTTGTTGCGGCGCTCCTGCCTGCTCGTCGCCGCCATGGCCGCACGCTCGTCTCCTTCGTGGCCGCCCGCTCGCCGCCGTGGTCGCCCGCTCGCCGCTGCCCATGAAGGGGATTGGAGGAGGAGTGAACAGAGGGGATTGGCTAGGAGCGCAGTCGCGCGGGTGCCTGGTGGCTAGGGTTTTCCACCGTGGAGGCTGATTTATATAGTACCAAACAGTAAAAAAAATAAACGGCCGAGATTCGCTGGTAGCATGATCTGACGGTCGGTAAATTCTAATTTACCTGAGAGCCCATAGGGAGGGCACCAGTTATACCTTTAGATACCCCATGAGAATCTCCACAATAAACACAAAACAAAATATTTAGGTTCTACAAATCTTTCACACACGTCAGCACGTGAAGGGTCAAGCAAGCTGGGCATGCATATGGCGGACACGTAGGTATTGGAACCATCGCAGAAGCCATGTAAGAGATTTGTGATAAAATTTACATATGTAGTCCTCCCAGGGCGCGAAGCCAGAATAAATCGACACTGGGGTCAAAACAACTTGTAACACTAGCTTGTAATAATTTTTAATGGTGTTATTTTAGCTTATGCACTATAGCTATAAGGGTTTGTATCGTCGGCGTCGGTGTCAAATGATACCGGTAAGTATACTGTAGCTCCGCCCCCCTCAGTCCACACAAAAATTATACATTTAGATTTTGTTCTACGTTAAAGCAATAATCACCGAGGGAGGAGACTACATATGTAAATTTTATTTTAGTTTGATGATTTTAGATATGTTCTGTTTAAGTTCGTGGTTCTTTCTCCTCAAAGGTCAATTAGTGCTTATTTGTTATCACGTTTATTGTGCAGAAATTAGGGCCCGTTCGGGAACGCTCCAGCTCCTGGCTCCTCTCCCGAAGCGAGCGGAGCTGGGCCGAACGCCCCCGCTCAGCAGATCGGCAACCTCGGAGCGCTCTCTCTTTTTACGTCAAAACGCGAAGCTACTGATTTTGCGATCCGCGAAACAGAGAATAGCGGAGCGGCAAAATTTTACAACCCACTGCCACCGATAAGTGATGTCAAAGCGGTACCTCCCCTGGTCTCTCGTCTGTCATCCTCCTCTGTTTCCGGAGAAAACGATGGCGCTCCAACCCTAGTTCTTCTCCCTGATTCCAGACCGCGCCGCCGATCGAATCACGACCGCCGCCGGCGAAATTGGATGTACGCACCCTTCTGATCCGACGCTGCCGCCAGGTTCTACGCCTCCGCCAGGTGATTATCCTAGTCGTGATGTCTCCAGTCAACCCAATCTCTCACTAGTGGAAAAAAGCCTATTGGTGGCGCACCATTTTGGCATATGCGTGGCGCATATGGGATGCGCCACCAATGCCATGCCACTAATAACAGTTTATTGGTGGCGCATCTCAATATGCGCCATGCATAGTTTGAAGATTAGTGGCGCATATAGAATATGCGCCATTAGTATCTTATGCGTGGCGCATATTGCTATATGCGCCACTAATACATAATGCGCCACTAGACACCTTCAATATGCGCCACTGATATTTCGTACAGGTCCAAAAAAACTGATATTTTCTGGTATTTATACACAGCAATGCACAAGAATATATATAGGTATACAATATAACTGCAGAATACACAGCATGCAGTACAAAACAAATATATCATCATCACAAACAATTAGAACCATAATAGTGACAAAGTTCCTGAATATTAGAAGTGTTAGAGCATATATAGCCCAAGTCCATGCATTACACACATTACACATTACACACACTATACATCTCACCAAAAGACCGAGTAGACTACACCCGCAATGGTGAGCAAGACCGGGAGCACGATCATCAAGGTCTTCATCCGGTTGTTGTTTCCCCGCGCTCCTAGGAGGTGGATCCTCCACCTAGCTTCCGCTAGCTCTCTCGTCGGATACCCCTTGTAGGAGTTGCCACTGAACTTGTTCACTTACTTCTGGCAATCCTCCCACTCATCGTAGACTCCTGGTACCCATCCTTTGTACACCACGTAGCATCTCGGCATCTCTGTAGACAAAGCCATATATATAGTATTCAAGCTATACGAAAAGAGTTACATATGTCGACAAAGCCATATATCATATGCAACCGAAAGAATAAAAGGATTCACATGCATGTCGACAAAGGAAAGTACTCGAGCTAAGAAAAGAGTTATATATAAGTATCCCGCATACAAAAGTAAATAAGTCCAACAACGATGCTTTCGACTAAGGCAAGTTATAAGTTTACACCTCACACACATACACACACCGGAATGAGTTGCAGATAGTAAAGTTTATGACTCAAGCACACACGATTGACATACACGCAAAAACGACTAGGAAGAATCATTAAGACTTTGGTTGACATGGCTCCGGGAACGGTTTGTAGCAATCTTTCGTTGTCCATGTCCTAGTGTCACGCTGTTTCCGGAGCCGGTCTTCGATCTCGCGCTTAGCCAACAGTCTGGCGTAGGACAAGGTTCCGCCCCTTGTGATGACATCTTCTTGCAAGATAGTCGCAATCTGATTCTGGATGCGGAAGAAGTCGTCCCTAAGTTCAGCGTCCTCGATCCTTGCATGCTCTTTGGCCCATCCTCGGACACTAGCTGGCGTCGTAAGCCTGTGTTCGTTCTGGATGATCGCCCGCATGTGATGGAGGGCGTAGAAGGCCTCCTTGACACTGTTAGGCAGCTGCTTGACGCAGGGGAACTTGATTACGTGCTTGAACATGTGTCTGTCGTCCTTGACATTTTCCGCCCCCTTCCTGAAGTCGCCTCCCTTCCTGGCGTATCCCTCGAGAGCGTCATCTAGAACACCCTTGATGTAGGCGTAGTTTTTTGTCTTTGCCTCACTCCCCGAGTCTAAGTAGATGGCTACCGAGTACCTCAGGGCAACGAGGATCAATGTGCAGTATATGTCTCTGCGCAAAACAGTTGAAACAAAAGAATGTTGGAAAAGGAGCTATTGAAAACTAAGAAATGACAAGTTATTACGGCGGCCGAGCGAATGTGCACTTACTCGGGAAAGTAAGGAAGAAGAATGTCTTTTGTACTCTTGTTGTCCAGCAGGAACTTTTGGAGGTACTCCTTTGCTCTGGAACGGTTCGCTGGATTCATCAACATGCCTTCACGCATGAAGTAGGGGTCCGCTATCGCGACGCCAGGGTTCTCCTCTCTGTTGACCTTCATCGCCCGCTGGAGCGCGTATAGGCGGACCAAGTTATAGTCCAGTCGTTTGGCGTTGAAAAGCTTGAAGACATCCTCGTGCAATATGAAGAAGATATCCGCGGGGTGATCATCGATGAAGCCCACGTCCGCTAGAACCTTCACCGTGAAAACGGGGTATGATGGATTTATTTCCTTAAGAAGGCCCTCCTCCAGAAAAAGAATACCGTGCATAAGGCTCACCATCGCTCCACTCGCGTGGGCGACCTGCTCCTCAGTCATAATTGGTTTTCCAGCTTCATGAATTATGCCCTGCAAGGTGCCCTTAGCGGGTTGTGACATCGGGTCGTCGTGAACCCTGGGCCTCTTCGGACCGATCGGCTGCTGGCTCGCAGACGGCTTATCCTTCTTGGTCCTCTTCCGGTGGTGCTTCTTCTGGATGGGACCACCGGTTTCCAACTGCTCACCACAGTCAGTTGCCAACTGCTCACCGCTGCTCACCACCTTATGGAGTGTGTTGGGGCTGAAAAAATTTCCCGTATTGACTTTAGGATCAGTGGCGCCAGCATCCGGAGGCGTCTCCTCTAGGGCACCATGGAAGTCCAAACGCGTGCATGCTTTGGTGCGAGCATTTTGATCTTCACGGACACGGTAGGGTTCTTCCATGTTTGGCATGAACAAAGAGTAGGTGGCGCCGGTGTTGAGCCAGTCATCTGGGTTGTCATCATCATCATCATCGTTGATGTCCTCAACCAGTACTGGGTATGATGCAGCGACGGCCTTGCCATGTGGTGCTGGTGGTGGCTGCGCTAAAGCGGCGGCCAACAACTTCTGGTGACAGGAGGTGTTGGCGGAGACAACTTGTTGTGGCCGCCGAGGCGGTGGCGCCATACGTGGCGGCGCCGGCTCAGTAACTGGTGCCAAACATGGCGGCGGCTCAGTAACTTTTTCCATGCGTGGCGGTGGCTGAGTAACTTGTTGTTCCTTCACAAGCCAAATCTGGGTCTTCGACCATGTCAAGACCCAGCCGAAGCAACCCGCAAGGGTATTATGTACATCGGCGCCTTGAGGTTGGGTGGGGGGGTCAATGTCTTCGCATCCCGGCAACACCTGAGCCAGCCGGACCTTGAACACCACTGAGACCATCTCCTTGTGATGCATGACTGTGCTATTTGGCTGAATGATTGTGCCCTTGGCAACATCCTTCAGCTCGCCGTCCACGAAATGCAAAAGTGTGCAAGGTGTGTCCTATGGGAAAACAAGTTTGCATATCGTGAGATGTCGCTGGCTAGCTATAGTCATCAAAGGCAAAGGAAATGAAATGTGCTGGCCGGAGTCATTACCTTGGAGATGGCGTTGAGCTCGGCTAATGTCGAGACACCGGTATCATTCTCCTGCCGAGATGCCTTACGACGAAGCACCGTCGGTTGCGCCTTAGCTGTGGCGGGAGGAGGCACCGGTGCGATCGGCTGCTCAGTGTTGGCGTCGGCGGGAGGTGGTGTCACCAGAGCGACCTCCGGGTGCGCGTTCGTGTTGGCGGCGGCGAGAGGGGGCACTGGAGCAGCCGCCGGCTGCGCCTCCTCGACGTTGGCGGTATCGGGAGTCACCACATCCGGCGACACGTGCTAGATAGAGTTGCTACCGGAGATGCTAGGCACCACTAGCGCCCCTCGTCGACCTGCCGCATTCCAAGCAGCAAGCCCCTCCCACAGCTCATCGGGAATGATCTCGCGGAGCTTCTGTTGCACTTGCTGGGCGATCAGGTCCGGCATCTGCTCCCGGAGCTTTTCAACTTCGCGTCTTTCACTTGCGGTGGCCGCCGCCGCCACTGTCGCGGCCTTCCTCTCTCTCTTCGCCGCGCGGTCCTCTTTCTTGAAGTCGCCAACCTTGTCGTACGTACCATAGCCAGCCACGCGGCCAGCTGAAGTCGGCGGCAAGGACTTGGCTCTCCCCTTGATCACGTTTATCGCCCTGTTGAAGGGCGTGTCCCACCTCGGGTCCGCCGTCGACCCCTGGGACAAGCTCGCACTTGAAGCACAAGATCTTTCTTCGATTCTCTGCAGAGAAGGACAGAGATGGCCATTTAGAAATTTAGAACGCATATCGACTCGATCGAGATACGCGGTAAATTCCTTACCAGCTTTTTCTGGAACTTCCTCACATCATCATCGTCGGTAACGAATTCCTTGAGTTCGGGGTGGAGATAGTAGCGGGCACGGACAAACTGCATCACCTGCTCGTCCGTGAATTTGTGCCATGGGTTCTCTTTCCCTAGACGGGCATACTCGGCGTCCTCCTTTGCCCAAACAGCCTTCTTTCCTCGGTAACCGCCGCCTCCGCAATGTTGGTTACCTATGTTGAGGTCCAGCATACGCCTCCCCCACTCGGTCCATTCGATACCTTCCGGAGTGAGGCACGCATCCTTGAACTTGGAGAACTCATCTTCGTCGAGCATCGGCTCGGCCTTCTTTATCTCCTCCCAACTTTTGCCGGCGAGAATCCTCTTCTTCACTCGGCTTTTCCAGCTCTCGAGGCTGTGCTCATCCTCGTGAGGGCTAACTTGTTGGCCTTGTTCCCTTTGAGCTTCTTGTTATTGAACGGCTCTGGGAACTGGTACCGGTTGTGAAGCTTCTCAATGAGTAGCTCGCGCAACCGCGTATTGCCCTTAGCTCTTATGTTCTTCTGGTTGATGCTCATGCTCTCCCGCACGATGCACCCGAGCTGTAGGCCGTACCCAGCGGCAAGCTTCGCAGGCTCCACGGGTTGGCCACTCGGTTTCACATATGTGATCTCTTCGAGCTTGGTGCCGAGTACCGACAGCGTCCGATCCTGCCTTTCCTTCTTCTTCTTCTTCTTCTTCTTCTTCTTAGCGGCGGCGTCCGATCCACCGACGTCCATGCGGTCACCGCCACCATGACTACTTAAGTCATCCTCCTCGTCGCCATTGCTGCTTCCGGCGTCGTCACCATCTTCGGCGTCGAAGTCATATTCGGACTCCGAGTCAACTTCATCGGCCGCACCTTCTTCGGCCTCCTCGCCAACTTCATCGGTCGCAGCTTCTTCGGCCTCCTCGTCGGACCCGCTCAAGTCATCGCCAAGCCGCCAAAACTTTAGGTTGGCTTTTCTTGCTTCTTCTTCGACGCTCATGGGCTGAGAAGGGCCAGCCCCGACGTCTTTGTCTCCGCTCGACATGTCGGCACTTCATACAAAATATGTAATAATTTAATTAGTACAATAATTAATTAAGCTAGAGTCGACCGAAAAATTTGGCATGACCTTTGCTTTTTTTTGACCTAGGAGTGCCCATTTCTCAACCGAAACAGAAGTAAATCGACATTTCGGGAGAAATGGGCAACTCATTTAGAAATAACCTGCAGTAATTCACATATATACATATTCCAGCAAATTCACCATAAACAGCATCATAAACAGTGGCAAAGCACTAGCATCAGCAAAGCCACAGCAAAGCAGTAGCAGCAGCAAAGCAGCATCAGCAGTGCACATATAAGCAGCAACAAGAAATAGCAGTGCACATATAAGCATCAGCAGTGCACATATAAGCATCAGCAGTGCACATATAAGCAGCAGCATTAGCAGTGCACATTAATGCCTAACTCTGTTTGAATAAAGCATATCCTGTATAATAGGGCCTATATAGAAATTCTACTACTTGGGATTTTTAGTTTTTTGAGATCAGTTGTGCCTTCAAGATATGAGCAAATTCTACTATAACTGCATGCAGGAGAACTGTTGTTGCTCAGATAACAAATAACCTTCAAGATAGACAATGCTGAGACCTTCCAGATAGTAAACAGTAGCATGAACAAAGTTTCTAAAGCTCAACTTTTACTAATAAACAGAGACAATGTGAAGTCATCATCATCCCATTTCTGCACATGCATAACAGCTAAATAGATTTATGCAACATGACATAGTTAAGTTCATAGGCCATCAACAAAAACTTTGAATCATAGCCAGGAAATCTGAACTGAATTTAACTAAATGGCAGACACAACTGAATATGAACCTTCAAAACTTGAGCATAGAAACACAAACTTTTGAGCCCAGGATGACAATGTAAGAAACATGGTGATAAAACCAGTTATGTGAATTAACCAGTACGTTAATGATGCACATTACAATGTATGGAAATGCTCTTCTCTTAATAGTGCACCAGTAGGTTGTCTCAGAAAACCACAAAGTATGCACTAAAGTTTCTGCAAGTTATGTGAATTAACCAGTCCGGCAACAACAAGGTTCCACTGGATTCTATAGATTGGCTGATTGGATAACCAACATGTACTAGTATGAGCATAGGTCAGTCTATATGTTTTGCTATAACATGTGACTGAATCAGCCTGCAGTAAATATATTCAAAATTATTGAATCAGCCTGCACTAGCACTGATTCTAGAAAAAATATGTGTTAAGTACTGGAAGCATTCACTAGCCATTGTTATTTAAGAAATTTATGCCTGGAAGCATGCTTAAGCATAGGCAATAAAATGAACCATAAAGTTCAGTCACATGCATGGTATGGCAGTACACTGATATTCAGAATTTATTGTTATTCCGCGACACAAAAGGTGAATTCCTGGTGGTGCCAAATTAAGACCAATGCACTCTACAGCAAATGTCATGCATCGATCGATCTGTACATTGACTGTCCATAGAAACTAGTCACATCTGGCAGAAGAGGGGCAGAAGCACAAGCACAATCATGGAGAGAGGGGCAGGAGGAGGAGGGTGGCGGTCCTCACCTTGCTGGGTCGAGTCATCAGATCAGAGCAGAGGAGGAGGGCGGCGGCTCCTCACCTTGCTGGGTCGAGTCGTCGGATCAGCGCCTGCTCCCGGAACCCTAGCTCCGCCTTGTCTCCGGGATGGGGAAGGAGGCCGCCGGGGGGTGGGGAAGGAGGCCGCTAGGGGGTGGGGAAGGAGGCCGCCGGGGGGTGGGGAAGAAGGCTGCCAGGTGGTGGGGAAGGAGGCCGCCGGGAGGCTTGTGCGATGGGGCTTGCGCTGTGCGATTGGGCGTGGGGTTAGGGCAAATGGGGAAGAAAGCTAGGCCCGCTCCGATATTTGGCTAAGTGTAAACTATGCATGGCGCATTATGCGCATAATGCGCCACGCATAGTTTACACTTAGCCAAATACCGTACTGCTCTACTCTGTGACAACAACACATAGTTGGCTCAGTGGTAGCTACCCTCTCCATTGGAGGCTGGATCCAGGTTCGAATCCTGGATGCCTCACCCAGTTTTTTCTTTTTTAATTATTTTCTAACTAAGCTTTTTTCTTTTTGCAATTATTTTCTCACTTTTTAACAAATACTAACTTTAACATTTAATAGTAACTAACAAAAACACTAAAAACCACGAATACTTCGAAACCTTTTTCTCACTTCATTTGCAAGTATCATAATAGTTTATTCAAAAACCAGGAATATTGTCACACGAACATCGATATCCATACACACACACACGAATATTATGATAGTCTATAGATTCAAGTAAACGCATGCATGCATCACAAAAAATGCATGTCATGATCTCAATTCCGCGCTAGCTAGCTAGAGCTAGCGTCTCTTTGCAATCTTCTTGCCCTTCTTTCTTGCGGTTGAATACTTTAGGCCGGGAATGTTGAGGTTTCTTCTCGTGAACGGACAACCTTTAGTAGGTAGGGTGCTCTTTCTTCTTCCTACGGCAGTCGGCTTGTCGAAGTACTTGTCGAATTCCTCTTCGATCTTTGGATCGCCGTTCTTTTCTAAGTCTTGGTCGTTGGCGGGTCCTTCCATTTCAATGATGCTCCTCTTGCCCCTTCTCACGACAACACGGCTTGGCTTTGACGGGTCGGTGATGAAGAAGCATTGGTCAACTTGGCTCGCGAGTACCCATGGCTCGTTTTTTGCGGAGGCATTCTTCGCGGAGGCATCGGGTATAACCATGGTGGTGAAATACCGACCCTCTTTCTGGACGCTCTTGGCCCATCTAACATGGAACATCAGCACCTTCTCTCCGACGTAGTCGAGCTCCTAGATCTCCTCGATCCTTCCGAAGAATCTTTCCTTGATGGTGGCTTCGTCATCGGCATAGGATAGCATTGTTACTCCTGAGTTCTGATATTCGCTACTCCTGTCCCTTTCCTCGGGGTAGAATCTGTATCCGTTGATGTCGTAGGCCTGATATGTCCTCATATTGTGCCCGGGGCCCTGTGATAATGCAAAAATGAGTTTTTCATCCTCCGTAAAAGGCGTCGACTGCAGGCCGTGAAGCTTTTCCTTGAACCAAGCCGTGAAGCTAGAGTTGTGCTCTCTTGTTACGTCTCCCTTCTTCCTCGGCCGACCTAGGTCAATGAACTTCTGCTCTACAAAGCTTTTGTGCTCCTCCACCCAAGGGTCAACCAATTCGATGTGCTGTAGCGTGACGAGGTGTGCCCAGACAAAGTCGGGGCATCGACCCTTCGCGCCGACATGCAAGGCACGAAAACCCTTGCGGTGACCATATCCGGCAAGCCTACCGAGGTGCATCCTTTTGGGCAGACCAACAGGGTCGTCCGTGTCGTCCTCCTCGGTGCGTAGATAATTCTGGCAAAACGAGATGCACTCGTAGGTCAGAAAGCCCTTGGCGATGCTTCCATCTGGACGGGACCTGTTGCGGACGAATCCTTTGATAACACCATTCAGCCTTTCGAATGGCATCATGTTGTGCAAGAATGTCGGACCGAGATGAACGATGTCATCCACGAGATGGATGAGCAGATGCACCATGATATCGAAGAACGCGGGCGGGAAGTAAATCTCAAGCTCGCACAGTATCACAACGATATCTTCTTGCAGTGCGTCGAGCTGCTTCAACCCGATAGATTTCCTTGAGATGACGTCGAAGAAGTTGCAGAGGCCAAACAACGTCTCACGGACGTGCTCATCCATTATCCCTCGGATCGCAACGGGAAGTATCTGTGTCATCAACACGTGACAGTCGTGAGACTTCATCCCGCTGAACCTCTTCTTCGCTTCATCCAGATATCTGCCTATGTTCCCAGAGTAACCGTGAGAAACTTTAACTCCTAGGAGGCACTTAAAAAACTGCTCGAGCTCCTTCTCACTTAGAGTGAAGCAGGCAGCGAGAAACACCACATCCCTCCTCTTAGCCCTCTTGCGGGGACCGTGAGTATCTTCTTCCATCGTCTCATCATCATCATCATCGTTATCGGGCGGACCATGAAGTTCTTTCTTGATGCCAAGAAATTCCAGGTCGTGTCTTGCCTTCGGCCCGTCCTTGGTCCTATCCGGCATGTTGACGATAGTGGCCAGCAGACTCTCACATACGTTCTTCATGACGTGCATGACATCAAGGCTATGGGGCGCGTGGAGGTATTTCCAGTACGGCAGGTCCCAGAAAATAGACCTCGCTTTCCACACACCATGCAGCGACTTTGTCCTCGGATGCTTCTTTCCCGGCAAAGGGCACTCTTCCTAGTTTTCCAGCATGTCGTCGATTACTTCACCGCTCCTCGGACGTGGGGCTTTTCAAGCTCTTCTTTACCGTTGAACAGGTCTCCGCGCTTTCTCCACGGGTGATCCATTTGAAGCCACATCCGAGTCCGTTGGAACACGGTCTTCGAGAAACCGGGATCCCTTGGTAGCTGGAGATGCGGGGTCTTATCCATGCACCTGACACATGCATTGTGTCCATGGTTCACCTGGCCAGAGACATAACTGTAACCTGGATAGTCCTGCACCATCGTGAACAACGCGACTCTCAAAGGGAAATAATCTTCTGAGTATGCATCCCACGTACGAGGAGGCATCTCCCACAGCATGGCTAGCTCTTCTTTCAACAGCCCGAGATACAAATGCATGTCGACACCTAGCTATTTTGGCCCCTGAATCAGAATACACATGTGTACGTATCTCTGCTTGGTGCACAACCATGGAGGGAGGTTGTACGGCCATACAGACACGGGCCAGGTACTGTGCGTGCTACTCCGGTTGCCAAACGGATTGAGTCCATCGGTGCTCATACCAAGCCTGATGTTCCTTGGATCGGCCCCGAACTCATGGAAGTCGATGTCAAGTGTGTTCCACTGGCTAGCGTCCAAAGGGTGTGTCAGGATCTTGCCCTTATGCAGATCATCTTCGGTCTTCTTCCTATCCGCGTGCCATCGCATGAGCTTTGCTTCCTTAGGGTCTACGAAATACCGCTACAGACGGGGAGTGATAGGGAAGTACCATACCACTTTCCGAGGTACTTTCTTGATCCCTATCTTGTATCATCCTTGGCCGCACACCGGACATGTGGTTCTCTCCGCGTACTCATCCCGATAAAGTGCACAATCATTGATGCAGGCGTGGTACTTAACGTACGGCAGGTCCAGAGGGCACACGATTTTCTTCGCCTCCTCGATATTAGTTGGACACGTGTTTCCCTTGGGAAGACGTTTTTGCCAGAATCTCATGTTTTTATTGAAGCTTACGTCGGTCCATTTGCTTTCCGCCTTCATCTCCAGAGCCTTGAGCGTGACACTCAAGCGTGTATCCTCGGGTCGGCACAAAGGAAACAATGGAGTTTTCCTGTTAATCTCCATCTGCTCCAGCTTGGCTTTCTCTCTAGCAGCAGCTTTCGCATTGCTCGTCTCCTTGAGGAGCAGTTCCTGAACATGTGGGTCTTGCAAGGCTGAGGTTAGTCGTGTCTGTATGCCCGTCAACGCCGCGTCTTCTCCATCATCATCATGTCTGTCGCTGCCATCTCCTTCGTGATGATCATCATCATGTCCGCCGCTGCTATCTCCTTCATGATGATCATCATCATGTCCGCCGCCGCCATCTCCTTCGTGATGATCATCATCATGTCCACCGTCGCCATCTCCTTCGTGATGATCATCATGTACGCCCTCGTTTTCAGAAATACCATTGTTGACGTCCTCGTCATCTTCAGAATCATAGCCGGGCATGAAACCACGCGTGAGCAGGTGACTCTCCAGGTCTGCGGAATCAGGGTCGAGTAAGCTCCCGAGTTTGCATGTTCGACACGGACATCTTATGTGGGTCCTCTTGTTCATCCTCATGTCGGCCACCGCGCGTTCCTTGTATCTAGCCACTTGACCTTCGCTCATGTGTCTGACCATGGTTGCCTGCGCGGTATAGAGAAAAGAGAGTACCTTAGAATCACACATCATCATGCACTCACACACACACACATGCATGCATGTATGGTCGCCGGAAAAATTCGGCATGACCTCTCCTAAAAATAGGACGTATGGGTAGTGCAAAAATTTGCTGAAACGGAAGTTAATCAACATTTTGGCAAACATCCATGCACCACGCCAAAGCAAGCAACATGCTCTTGCTTCTTCGTCACTTGTAAACATTCATGCACCACACAAAAGCATGCATGTGTGTACACCGCACGCGAGACGTCCACCGGCCACACAACACATCCACATGCATGTCCTCCAACAACTCACCTAGTTGGTTTAGTAGATCTACAACTTAGAGAGGCTTCCCCTCTCAAAACTATGGAGCAAAGTAGGTTTAAAAACCAAGAATGGAGGCAAGAATGGAGAAATTGAGGTGGTGGGGAGGAGGAGGACGACCTAGATCTAGTTTGGTGTTGGATGGAGAAGAATGAAATGGTGGTGGTGGGGCTGCCAACTTATAGATCTGGGCGACCTTATCAGTGGTGCATATTGCAAAAAATGCGCCACTGATAAGTCTGCCACCTTTTCAGAGGTGTGGGCCCCACTAGTTATGCGTGGCGCATATAGAAATATGCGCCATTGATATTTTATTTATTAGTGGCGCATATTGCTATATGTGCCATGCATAACACTGGCAGGGGTCAGGCCAGTGGGGCCTAGGTGGGTCCCACAGACTTATCAGTGGCGCATTCTGCATAATATGCGCCACTAAATGGTCAAATATGCGTGGCGCATATTGCAAATGCGCCATTGATAAGTCAAGATATTTTGTCGACGACCCTTCTGGTGGGTCCCATGTGAATATTGGTGGCGCATTTTGAACAATATGCGCCACTAGTAAAAAAATTATCAGTGGAGCATATTTAAGAATGCGCCACTAGTAAATACTAGTGGAGCATATTGAATAATGTGCTCCACTAGTAAAACATCTATCTATAAGCCTTTTCCCACTAGAGTCTGTACTTATCTCTCTCTTTTTGATTACTGCTTCTATGAGATGCTTCCGTTCTATGAAGTGGGGGAATCTGGGAATTGTTTCAGCTGAAAGTAGCGCAATCAAGTAGAATTGGTCAGCTAAATCAACATGATATGATTAGTCGCTGCAACTGCAACACTAGTGAAAAACGGGCCTTTGGTCAGGCACATTTAGTCCCGGCCGTAATCTGGGCCGGGACTAAAGGCCTGGCCACGTCGCCCCAAATTCGCCCACCCGCCCGGGAGCCTATATTCCCGGTCCGTTACAAGCCTTTAGTCCCGGTTTGAGGCACAAAATGGGACTGCAGGGCTATGCGGTGGGCAGCCCGCATGTGCACCCCCTTTAGTCCCAGTTTGTGTCTAAAACCGGGACTAAAGGCTTTTGCCTATATATATGGCCGCGGCACCTCTCCCCTCTCCCTTGTTTTTTTCTTGGATGGAGGAGTGTGGGTTTGTGCTAGTTCTCCATTTCATTCCTATGCACTAGAGGTGTTTGTTGAAATGTGTGTTAGAGCGATGCCACTTAAGTGCACCGAACACAACTACGATATGAGGTGCCCGAGCCACGCTTAAGCCTCTTCCTCTTTATTTCCACTTGTTCTAAAAGGTTAGCAACTATATTTCCTCATTTAGACCATGCGGTACTAATTTTAGGATCGTGATTGCGTTTGATATACTGTTGTATGATGCAGATGAGCCATCCATGGATGTAAGGTGATCGACGCACATCCGCTTATAGAGAAGGCGTGCATTTTCTTTTCGAGATGCGGCCGGGGCGAACAAGCATGGTGGTGGCTTTATGTTTTGTCCATGTGTTGAATGTCGAAATGAGAAGGATCACACTTGCTGAAGAGTCATTCAGAGCCACCTTCTTCAGTCTAGTTTTATGTCTGGCTATAATGTTTGGACCAAGCACGGAGAAAGAAGGGTTATGATGGAAGACGACGATGAAGAAGAGAACGCTGATGACAACTACCGATCTATGTTCCTTGAGTATGCTGATACCGCAATGGAAGACAATGAAGAAGAAGATCAGGGTGAAGAACGGGAACCAGATGAGCCCGCAGATGATCTTGGCCGGGTCATTTTTGATGCACGACGAGGCTGCGACACAGAAAAGAAGAGGTTGCAGTTCGAGCAGATGTTACAGGACCACAACAAATTGTTGTACCCAACTTGTGAAGATGGCCAGAAGAAGCTAGGTAGCACACTGGAATTGCTGAAGTGGAAGGCAGAGACTGGTGTGACTGACTCGTCATTTGGAAAGTTGCTGGTACTGATGAAGAAGATGCTTCCAAGAAAGAACAAATTGCCCGCCAGCACGTACGAAGCAAAGAAGCTTGTCTGCCCTCTAGGATTAGACGTGCAGAAGATACATACATGCCCTAATGACTTCATCCTCTACCACGGTGAGAAGTACGAGAATATGGATAAATGCCCGGTATGCACTGCATTGCGGTATAAGATCAGAAAAGATGACCCTGGTGATATTGAGGGCGAGCCACCCAGGAAGAGGGTTCCTGCCAAGGTGATGTGGTATGCTCCTATAATACCATGGTTGAAATGTCTCTTCAGAAATAAAGATCATGCGAAGTTGTTGCGATGGCACATGGAAGATCGTATGAAAGACAACAAGTTGAGGCACCCCGCTGATGGTCGGCAGTGGAGAAAATCGAGAGAGAGTTCCCGAGATTTGCAGGTGACGCAAGGAACTTATGGTTTGGTCTAAGTACAGATGGCATGAATACTTTTGGGGAGCAGAGTAGCAGTCATAGCACCTGGCCCGTTACTCTATGTATCTACAACCTTCCTCCTTGGTTGTGGATGAAGCGGAAGTTCATTATGATGTCAGTGCTTATCCAAGGTCCAAAGCAACCCGGCAACCACATTGATGTGTACCTAAGGCCATTAGTTGATAAACTTTTACAGCTGTGGGCCAAACCAGGTGTATGTGTGTGGGACGAGCACAAACAAGAGGAATTTGACCTTCGAGCGTTGCTTTTCGTAACCATCAAAGATTGGCCTGCTCTTAGTAACATTTCAGGACAGTCAAACCAGGGATACAATGCATGCACGCACTATTTAGATCAGACAGAAAGTATATATCTGGACAAATGTAGGAAGAATGTGTACCCATACAATCGTTGTTTTCTTCCGCCCAAGCATCCCTTAAAGAAAAAAGGGAAGCATTTCAATGGCAAGGAAGAACCCTGGGGGAAGCCTATCACCCATACTGGTGCGGAAGTATTTGATATGGTCAAAGATTTAAAAGTAATCTTTGGAAAGGGTCCTGACAGCCAACCTATTCCTAACGGCCCTGATAAGCGCGCACCCATGTGGAAGAAGAAATCGATATTTTGGGAGCTATCCTATTGGGAAGCCCATGAGGTCCGCTCCACAATCGACGTGATGCACCTAACGAAGAATCTCTGCGTAAATATTCTAGGCTTCCTGGGCTTGTATGGGAAGTCAAAAGATACACCGGAAGCACGGGAGGACCAGGAATGTCATAAAGGACGAGATGGCATGCATCCAGGGCAGTTTCAAGGGCGTGCCAGCTACGCTCTTACCAAGGAAGAGAAGGAAATCTTCTTTGAAGTCCTTTTCTGTATCAAGGTCCCGACTGGCTTCTCGTCGAATATAAAGGGAATCATAAATATGAAAGACAAAAAATTCCAAAACCTAAAGTCTCATGACTGCCACGTGCTTATGACGCAATTGCTTCCGATTGCATTAAAGGGAATTCTACCAGAAAATGTTCGCCTGGCAATTGTGAAGGTATGTGCATTCCTCAATGCAATTCTCAGAAGGTAATCGATCGAGAAAGTCTATCAGGGTTACAGATTGATGTGGTCCAATGTCTGGTCAGCTTCGAGTTGTTGTTCCCGCCATCCTTCTTCAATATAATGACACACCTCCTAGTTCACCTAGTCGAAGAGATTAGAATTCTTGGTCCTGTGTTTCTACACAATATGTTCATAACCGTGCTAGGCCAGAAGGAAGCATCTCCAAGGGCTATGGAACAGAGGAGGTCATTGAGTTTTGTGTGGACTTTCTTCCTGACCTTAAGCCGATTGGTGTTCCTGAATCTCGGTATGAGGGTAGGCTGACAGGAAAAGGCACACTAGGAAGGAAAGCAAAAGCATGTATGGACGGACATTCATTCTCTCAAGCACACTACACAGTTCTACACAATTCCACCGTGGTAGCTCCGTATATCGTGAGACACAAGAATATTCTACGCTCCGAAAACCCGGGGAAGGCTGACTCTTGGATTAAAGGGGAACATGAGAAGACTTTCGGTAGTTGGTTGCAGACACATCTCATGAATGACAACACCGTTGGAGATCAGCTGTACTGTTTGGCCAGGCCACCATCTTCGACTATATGTACTTTCCAAGGGTACGAGATAAATGGGAATACATTTTACACGGTTGCCCAAGATAAAAAGAGGACCAACCAAAATAGTGGTGTCCGCTTTGATGCAACAGACGATAATGGGCAGAAGGAAACATATTACGGGTACATAGAGGAGATATGGGAACTTGACTATGGACCTACTTTTAAGATCCCTTTGTTTCGGTGCAAATGGGTGAAGCTGACAGGAGGCGGGGTAGTTGTAGACCAAAAGTACGGCATGATAACAGTGGATCTCAACAATCTTGCATACATGGACGAACCATTCGTCCTAGCCAACGATGTCGCTCAGGTTTTCTATGTGAAGGATATGTCTACAAAAACGAGAAAAAGAAATCAGCAAAAGAAGATATCGTCCGATGAGCCAAAACGCCACATAGTTCTTTCAGGGAAAAGAAACATCGTGGGAGTAGATGACAAGACAGACATGTCAGTAGATTATAATAAGTTTCATGAAATTCCGCCCTTCAAAGTGAAAACTGACCCAAGCATCCTACTGAATGATGAAGATTCTCCATGGCTACGACCCAGAAGAAATCAGAAATAATAGATAGAAATATTGGTGCAATAATGTAATAATGTATTAAACCTTTTATGTAATGCATGTATGGAATATACTAAACCTTTATTTAAGGAGCATGTGTGTTAATAATGAACTAATATTAGTTAATCTATTATTTAAATGAAAATAACAATTTTGATAAGGACGTGTGGATAACCTTTAGTCCCGGCTAGTGGGTGCAACCGAGACTAAAACTGTCGGCAGGATAAGGACGCATGGGTGGATGCACTGCTCGATAAGATAAAGCATGTAGCGCATGACCCGACCAGACGCCCACAGCCAACGCCCCCGACGCCTAGCACCTCGACGGCCGGCACCTCCGACGACCTAGCTTAGCTAGCTAGGTATAAAAATTGTTAATTTTCATTTGGTTTAATTTTTGTTTAATTTGTTAAGTTTATTAAAGTTAGAAATAGGAAATAGTTAGAAATATGAATTTGTAATAGTTAGAAATGTTAGAAATAGGAATTTGTTTTAAATAGTTAATAGTTAGATATAGTTAATAGCTAATCTGTTAGAAATAGAAATAGTTAATAGTTAGAAATAGTAGTTAGAAAATTAGGATAAAAAAGAATTTAGTTAGAATGTGTTAGAATTTAGTTAGAATTTAGTTAGAATGTGTTAGAATTTAGTTAGAATTTAGTTAGGGTTAGTATTTAGAAAAAAGTGTTAGAAAATAGTTAGGGTTAGTAGTTAGAAAATTGTTAGGGTTAGTAGTTAGAAATAGAAATAGTTAGAAAATAGAAATAGAAATAGAAATAGTGAATTGTTAGGGTTTTTTTTTATTTTGTTAAGTATTAGGGTTAGCAAATGTAGTTTTTGTTTTAATTTTTTTAAAATAGTGTATTTGTTAGAAATTGTTAGAAATTGTTAGTGTATAGTAGTTAGAATTATTAGTTAGGGTTAGTAGTTAGAAAATTGTTAGGGTTAGTAGTTATTTTGTTTTGTTATTAGTTAGGGTTAGTAGTTAGAAAATAAGTTATGTTATTTTGTTAGGTTAATTATTTGTTAGTTAGGTTAATCAAATGTCGGTATTGTTCCATATAGCATCCATAATTGAAATATAAATGTCGGTATTTTGCAGAAACTATGGATCCACATAGCAGGAACTTAGAAGAGGAAGAACTTCTCGAAGATATAATCAAAGACGCCCCCGATGTTGAACCAGCTGAATCTCCGTCATCATATCTGAACCCCTCCGGAGATGGAATGGAGGTCGACCGACACGAAGATGAAGCCGACGGGGCAGGCGATAGCTCCGATGACGGAGAAGGCGATAGCTCCGCTCATGGAGAAGCCGGTGACAAATAACAAAGTCCGGCGAGGTATATATATGAAGTTCGGCAATCACTTGTAATATGTGAAAAATATTGGAGATAGCTGTATATTGTATACATATACATTAATTGATGAATGTTTCTCCTCTTAGGCCTCCACATCGAGCAAAGCTACAAAATGAGGCCCGACCAAAAAGTTGGATGCACGAACGCATTACACCTTTGAGGTCATATTGCCTACGGGCAAACCCAAGCTTCCTAAGAAGGCTACCGACATATTCAAGAAGAAATGCGGAGTTCTGGTTAGGGATCACGTCCCGATCAGCGTTCGAGAGTGGAACAAGCGAAAAGGGGCAGCCGATAGTGACTATGTCGTTGAAAGGTACAAAGAGAATCTTTGGAATGATCTCATGGCACATTTCAACCTGCCAGAATGTGAGAATGAAGACGTTGCAAGATAACTAAGGGCCAAAGCCAAGCAGTGGACTCTAAAGAAGATGGCCGAACTGTTCCGGGTGTGGAAGAAGAAACTATGGAAAAACTACCTGAAGACAAAGAAAGTGCCAGTATTCGAAGGGTATCTAGCCAAGCAGGCGAATCACTGGAAGGCATTTCAGGAATACAAGGAGTCAGAAGATGCCAAGGCATTATCAGAAAAGAACAAGAAAAATGCCGACAAGAAGAAATATCACCACACGCTGGGGCCAGGGGGCTATGAGACTGCCATCCCAAAGTGGGATAAGAAAGAGCAAGAGATGATTGCTAAAGGGATCACACCTAAACCCATCCGTGATGAGTGGGAAATGAGAGCAAGAAATTGGTTCCTTGCACATGGTGGTTCATACGACGAATTAACAGGGGACCTTATCTGTAGTGACGGTCTTAGGATACCCAGGGAAAATTAGAAAAAATAGTGAAAGAAATTAAAGAGGGAAAAAGACAGTTCACTCCAGATAGAGAGAAAGACTTGCTCACACTGGTCTTCGGGAATGATGAACATGGAGGATGAACGCGAGGCTTTGGTCCTTCTTACCTGTGGTGGCTTGGGTTTGCCAAAGACCAAGAGACTTACAGAAGCCGAGCGAGAGCAGGATGAGGAAAATGACAAGTTCAACCAATTGCTTGCCAGACTTAACGAGCAACAACAGCAGATTGACAAATTTAGAGGAGTAGTGCGCCAGCAAGATCCTACACTCGATATTACCGCCGGCCCATCTAAGCGGAAAAGCAGCGTGGCTGAATCTTAGGCCCCGACCGACGATGCACGACAAATGATAGAGGGTGGTCCCGGCTACCCCATGGATGGAATCAAGGAGTCAACATCATGTGAACTCCATCAGAGAATAAAGAACATATCCATGAAGGTTGCCGTCGGACAAGCTTTACCTTCTGGCCCTGATGTACGCTAGCATGGTCGTGAGATTCCAGCTGGCTATGCTAAAGTCGGGGTGGATGAAATCGTGTCGGGGTTTCATGATATGGAGCTTAACATCGCTGGACCCGAAGATGAGAGGACACTCGGAGAAGTACTGGGTGGAGTCATTCTATGGGACAAGAACTATATCAAGTTTCCAGGCTCG
Organism: Dactylis glomerata; assembly: GCA_007115705.1. Lineage (NCBI taxonomy): Eukaryota > Viridiplantae > Streptophyta > Magnoliopsida > Poales > Poaceae > Dactylis > Dactylis glomerata. The sequence goes on along the minus strand of QXEO01000249.1, from coordinate 659,070 downwards.
GCCCCAAGGACAACACCGCCTCTGAGTCGTCGCAGGTCACCTACACCTCCATCATCTCCAAGCCCTCCACATGACTACGGCCACCACAACACGAGTCCATCTCGATCACCACCGCCGGACTTGGGTCGGCCGTCTCCGCCGCCGCCCGCTAAGGATACTAAGCGGAAGCGTGCCAGCAAGAATGCTTCGTTGATGAGTTCTAAGCGACGGAGCTCCCCAAAGCACAAACTGTCGCCCCTCACAAAGGTACCTCATGTTAATATTCCCATCAGACCTTATGATCGTACCCCCGAGGAAAACGCCAAGATAGCAAAGGAACATTACGATGCGCAGATGAAAAAGAAGGAACCCGAGCCCTGATACGTCTCCAACGTATCCATAATTTTTGATGCTCCATGCTTGTTTTTACACCATTTGTTTAGTGTTTCACTACATTTCATGGCATTTTTATGCATTTTCCAGAACTAACCTATTAACGAGATGCCATAGTGCCAGTTCCCTGTTTTCTGCTGTTTTGTGTTTCAGAAAAGTTACACAAGAAATATTCTCGGAATCGGACAAAACCAAAGCCAATCATCCATATATTTCACGGAGCTTCCAGAACACCGAAGAGGAGACGGAGCCGGACCAGAGGGTGGCCACACCACCAGGGGGCACGGCCCACCCCTGGCCCATGCCGGCCTGTGGTGTGGGCCCCCTGGTCCACTTTGGACGCCGCCTCTTCGCATATAAAGACCCCCCGACGGGAAAAACCTAAATACCCGATCACTTTTCCAGATTACATCGCGATCCGCCGCTGCCGTTGACCCGAAGATCGGGAGGGTCCGGAAGCTCTTCCCTACACCCTGCCAGAGAGGGGAATCGCCACCGGAGGTCTTCTTCATCGCCATGCTTGCCTCCAGCGCGATGAGTGAGTAGTCTACCTTAGACTATGGGTCCATAGCAGTAGCTAGATGGTTGTCTTCTCCACCATGTGCTTCATGTTTAGATCTCGTGAGCTGCCTTACATGACAGTGATCACCGTTATGTAATTCTACATGTTGTGTTTGTTGGGATCCGATGAATATTGGTGTTATGATTGAGTTGAAGTACTAAATTTTATCTTATGTTATCTCTATGTTGTTTATGATCTTGCATGCTCTCCGTTGTTAGTAGCTATCTTGGCCGAGTAGTTGCTAGTGACTCCAAGAGGGGGTATTTATGCTCGATAGTGGGTTCATGCCTCTATTTAATCTAGGGGAGTGACAGAAACCTCTAAGGTTGTAGATGTGCTATTGCTACTAGGGGAAAACAACATTCATATGCTCGAGGGCATATGCTTTGTTTACATTACACACTTTGCTTAATGCAGTTATCTATTGTTCGCAACTTAATACTAGTGGAGTTCTCGGATTGATTCGCTACAAATGGATTATTAGTCATAGATGCAGTTGGATGGCGGTCTATGTATCTTGTTGTAATGCCCAGAGTAAATCTCATAGTGATCCTCTTGACATATCACATTGTCTTTATTCTATCAATTGCCCAACTGTAATTTGTTTACCCAGCATGTGTTATTTTATCTTATGGAGAGACACCACTAGTGAACTGTGGACCCCGGTCCTATTTCCTTTATATTGCTATCACGTGTTTACTTTACTCGCACTGTTTACTTTACTCGCATACTATTACTATTTTCCACTCGATACGCTCATTCCTTTGTTTACAGCAAACCGGTGAGATTGACAACCTCATCGTAAGTTGGGAGCAAAGTATTTGGTTGTGTTGTGTGCAGGTTCCACGTTGCTACTAGTTGAAGATGCGCTAACTCGTTTTAATCGTGAAACGGCGCCCTTGTTGGAGTGTCACTATACTAGCAAGCATCACCTTCAGTCATTTGGCTTCTTCCTCTCCTGATCGACAAACCTTGGTTTCTTACTGAGGGAAAACATTGCTGCTATATTCATCATACCTTCCTCTTGGGGTTCCCAACTGGACGGTGAAAAACTATCAACACCGTACCGCATCAAGCTCTTTTCTGGCGCCATTGCCGGGGAGGAAAAAGAAGACTTCTGCAAGGGGAGTTTCGCACGCACATCCTTTACTTTGTTTTAAGTTTTGCTTTACTTTATTTTTACTTGCATCATTTTGTCAAAAACCCAAAAAAATTAGAATCATTTGTAGTTGTTTTTACTTGTCTGCCTTTAGTTTGCTAGAATGGCTACTCCTGAAAACACCAAGTTGTGTGACTTTACTAGCACGAATAATAGTGATTTTATCTGCACTCCTATTGTGCCACCTGCTCCTGCTGCAAACTTTTATGAAATTAAGCCTGCTGTGTTGAACCTTGTTATGAAAGAGCAATTTTCTGGTGCTAGTACTGATGATGCTGCAGCTCATCTCAACAATTTTGTTGAGCTATGTGAGATGCAGAAATATAAGGATGTTGAAACTGATATTATTAAGCTTAAGTTGTTTCCTTTTTCTTTGAGAGGAAAAGCTAAGGAATGGTTGCTGTCTTTGCCTAAAAATAGTATTGATTCATGGGCTAAGTGCAAGGATGCTTTTATTGGTAGATACTATCATCCTGCTAAGATTATAGGTTTGCATAGCAATATTATGAAGTTTAGTCAGTTTGATAATGAACATGTTGCTCAAGCTTGGGAAAGAATGAAATCTATGATAAAGAATTGTCCCACTCATGGACTGACTACTTGGATGATTATTCAAACTTTTTATGCAGGACTGAATTTTTCTTCGAGGAACCTACTTGACTCAGCTATTGGAGGCACTTTTATGTCCCTTACCTTGGGCTCCGCAGCAAAGCTTCTCAACAATATGATGGTAAATTACTCTAAATGGCACACCAAGAGAGCTCCACAAGGTAAGAAGGTAAATTCTGTTGAAACCTCTTCCTTGAGCGATAAGATTGATGCTATTATGCTTATGCTTTCTAATGATAGGACTCATGTAGATCCTAATAATGTTCCTTTGGCCTCTTTGGTTGCTCAAGAAGAGCATGTTGATGTAAACTTCATTAGAAATAATAATTTTAACAACAATGCTTATAGGAAAATTTTGCTAGTAACAATTATAGGTCGTATCCTTCTACCAATGGTAATGGTTATGGTAACTCTCATGGTAATTCCTCCAACAACACTAGGGCCGCGCCCTCCGAGCTTGAGGTAATGCTCAAGGACTTCATCAGTAAGCAAAATGCTTTTAACAAGTCTGTTGAGGAAAAGTTAGGCAAAATTGGTATTCTTGCTTCTAAAGTTGATAGCCTTGCTCATGATGTTGAACTTCTGAAATTAAAAGTGTTGCCTAATGATGTGAAAGAGAACAATGTTTTTGCTACTGCTAATGCTATCCAAGTTAGAATTGATGAAAATGTTAGGATGCTAGCAGAATTGCATGCCAGGTGGGAAAGAGAAGATGAGATGGCTAGAAAGATGAAGGTATGTACCATTAATACCTCTAATGATGTTATTCCTAATGCTAGCAATCCTCTTACTTTGATTGGTGTAGACAAAACTCCTACTCCTTGTGTTAAAAAGCCCAAAACAGCTAAAACTTTTTCTCAAAAGAGTGCTAAATTTTTTCAGAGTGTGAGAGATGATAGCTCTATTTCCTTTAATGATTTTAATGTTGATGGCTGCAATATATCTGAAGTTATTCTGTTTTTGCAAAAGCTTCCTTTGACTCCCAATGCTAGTTCTTTAAATGTTGCTTTTACTAAGCATATTACCAATGCTCTTATAAAAATTAGGGATGAAAAGTTGAAGCAAAAAGCTTCTATTTCCAAGAAGTTAGAAGATGGTTGGGAACCCATCATTGATATGCATGTTAATGGTTTTGATTGCCATGCTTTATGTGATCTAGGTGCTAGTATTTCTATTATGCCTAGAAAAATTTATGACATGCTTGATTTACCACCACTTGAAAAGTGTTATTATGATGTTCATATTGCTGATGTTGCTAAGAAGAAACCTTTGGGAAGGATTAATAATGTTCTTATTATGGTTAACAATAACCTTGTTCCCGTTGATTTTCTTGTCATGGATGTTGAATGCAATGCTTCATGTCCTATTATTTTGGGGAGACCCTTTCTTCGAACTGTAGGTGCCATCATTGATATGGGGGAAGGCACCATCAAATATCAATTTCCACTCAAGAAAGGTATGGAACACTTCCCTAGAAAGAGAAAGAAATTACTTTTTGACTCTATTCTTAGAGCAAATTATGAGCTTGATGCTTCATCGCTTAATATTACTTGATTCGCACTTTCTGCGCCTAGCTCAAAGGCGTTAAAGAAAAACATTCTTGGGAGATAACCCAATGTTTTTACATTCAGTTATTTTTCTTTTATTTGAGTCTGGGAAGTTATTACTACTGTAATAACCTCTCCTTATCCTTTTTATTTCGTTTTTGTGCCAAAAGAAGCCTCTAATTTGAGCGAGGTAAGATTTGGGGATGTTGTTGTCCTGAAACTGTTTTCGGTGCTGCACCGTAAAAATTCGTGAACATTCTCTGTATATCTTTTGGACCTGCGATTTCTTGTGCATATGCCCCAGGTTATATCCAAACTTTCATTAGTTGAACACTTTTTGATTTGAGTAACAGAAAACCCTGTAAAAATTCGACCTTTGTCAGCTGTTCTGTTTTGACAGATTTCTGCCTATATTTGTGTTTGCCGCTTTATCGCTTTCTTTTTGAGTTCTTTTGATCACGTAACTTTTGGGGAAGTTGCTACAGTAGTATATGCTTTATATGTGGTGGTTTTGAGTTGAAACCTGAAGCAAAAAGGGTTGATTCAATATTATGCTTACACTAATGTTGCTAATAGATTTGTGTTTAGTTTTGTATGAAGGAAGTTTTCAAGTGTAGGGATTGGAGAATGATGAGATGAGTTGAAGAATGGATAAAAGCTCAATCTTGGGGATGCCCATGTCACCCTAAGAAATATCCAAGAAGTACAAGCGTCAAAGCTTGGGGATGCCCCCGAGGCACCCCTTCTTCATCGGCAAAAATCAGGTCACCTTTCAAGACACTATATTTTTATTGCTTCATGCATTATGCATTTTTCTTGGAGCATCAGTTGTTTTTAGTTTTCAGTTTTGTTTAGTTTTGTTTGCTGCAATAAATGGTTGGACCCCAACAAATTCCTTTTGGAGAAGTTGCATTGTTTTTTATTTGCCAAGAACACTCCGTTTTTCACTCTTACCGTTTCAACGAGTGTTCTCTTTTTCTAGAACTGCATTTAGCTTTCGATTTTTTGCCTTGATTTGTGTTCAGATCTTGTTATATCTTTTCATCACGGTGTATTTTGACCTCTGGTACATATTGGTTTTCATCAAAAGAGTTGGTTATAAAAAGTTTGAATGGTGTTGGAAAAGAGAAAAAGCTTTATGCAAAAAAGTGGTACAAGAAGGAGCTTGTGTAGACTGCGGCCTAGGCTTTTGCATGTCGTGCTTGATGTCTTTTTGATAGTATGCTTAGTGGTTTTGCTGTAGCATGACTTGTCTCAAATGACTGAGATTGCTTAATGAGCCTTTGAAAAAATCATGCATTATTTTAATTATTTGGAAGCATTATTTTGGTTTTCTCCTTTGATGCTTTATTTGGGTTGACTTGGCGCATGCTCACACATGTTAGACTCATACAAAGTCGCCATTGCCTCTATGATCATTTATTTTTTGACTTTTGGTGCCATCTTATGCTTCTTTTAATGTCGTTTTGTCGCTATGCATGATTATGGCCATTATTGCTCTCTTAGTTGGTCGCTCACAGTCTTTTGCTAGCCCTCATTTTGTACTGAGTATGAGCTCTACTCGTGCATCCAACTCCTAAAAACCAAGTTTGCCAAAGTGTCCACCATACATACCTATTAGCAATTTGCTATTCCAAAGTACATTTGACTTGCTTTTATCTATCCTTCAAATTAAACTCTTTTTGGTGTTATGCGAAAATTGGTCAGTAAAGCTCTCACGAACCGGATGGCACACTTTACTTTTCTCGCTTTAAAATTTTGACATTGCGGTCTCTTATGTTGAGTTGTTATGCTTGCAAGTTGTAAGTTCGGAATTAGCCCAGCCATGCCGTCATGGGGCAATCTTTCAACATTGCACTATCTTTCATTTGAGTTGATATCATGATCTTTTGTTTATGGATACTCGCGGTGTGAAATGAATTGGGAATCTTGCGAGATCATGGAGTTTGTATACGTGTTAGAGAAACGCTTGGGCTGCTAATCTAAGCCATGCATAATTCATGGTGGAAATTTACAGCATGCCCATAGTGAATATTCGACGACGCATCTCGCAATAAAAAGCTATACCAATGGTAAATAAAAGAGATGCCGAGGTGTTCAATATCTGTTTGTCCTATTATTTTGATGTGGGCTTGTTCCATGTCATCGGGCATGGAGGTACCCCGTTGGCGGTTCTCGATGATACGTGTATACTTACAATGACAAGAGCTTGCTTGGGACTCTAAGTAAAGTAGCATGAGGTTTGGGTATTCGTATTTCACGGGAGACGAGGTTTTCAACTTATGATTTGTCAAGCATATACAGCATAAGTGCTCTCGCATTAACTTTAACCATTCAAGATGCTTATGATGGGGGCAATGAGAGATCAAAGCCAGTAAGTACCATAATTTTTGAAGGTTTATAAAACTTGCAATCACTGCTTCCCTCTGCGAAGGGCCTTTCTTTTACTTTTATGTTGAGTCTCCACCTTCTATCTTTATGCACCATCGAAGAGAGCATAGTTGTCATTCTGAGTATAATGTGCATTGTCCTAAAGTTTTCATTGATTGATTCATATTGTTGGTTTCACTTGTTCTTAAATTATTTGTATCTAGTCGCCCTCTTAAACTTGAAGGTGTCCTATGCATTTATGTTTTGCTCTCCATGAGGGACAAGCTGAAAACCATTTGTATGTTTTTCCTTATGATTTGAACACACGTTTGACTTTTATTGTTTCATTTTCATGACCTTTTGTTTGTGTTCATTTTCATGTTATAACATGGTTGCTAAGTTTCTTCTATCAAGATTATATCTTTCATGTCCATGTTTTAAGTTCTTTTGATCCCAGCGCACAATGCTTACATAGATGATCAAGATTGTATAGGTGCATGTCACCTCAAAAATTATTTCTTTTGTTATCACTTACCTACTTGAGGACGAGCAGGAGTTAAGCTTGGGGATGCTGATACGTCTCCAACGTATCCATAATTTTTAATGCTCCATGCTTGTTTTTACACCATTTGTTTAGTGTTTCGTTACACTTCGTGGCATTTTTATGCATTTTCCGGAACTAACCTATTAACGAGATGCCACAGTGCCAGTTTCCTATTTTCTACTATTTTTGTGTTTTAGAAAAGTTACAGAGGAAATATTCTTGGAATTGGACGAAACCAAAGCCAGTCGTCCAGATATTTCACGGAGCTTCCAGAACATCGAAGAGGAGACAGAGCCGGACCAGAGGGTGGCCACACCACCAGGGGGCGCGGCCCACCCCTGGCCCGCGCCGGCCTGTGGTGTGGGCCCCCTGGTCCACTTCTGACGCCGCATCTTCGCCTATAAAGACCCCCCGACGGGAAAAACCTAAATACCCGATCACTTTTCCAGAACACATCGGGATCCACCGCAGCCGTCGACCCGAAGATCGGGAGGGTCCAGAAGCTCTTCCCGGCACCCTGCCGGAGAGGGGAATCGCCACCGGAGGTCTTCTTCATCCCCATGCTTGCCTCCAGTGCGATGAGTGAGTAGTCTACCTTGGACTATGGGTCCATAGTAGTAGCTAGATGGTTGTCTTCTCCACCATGTGCTTCATGTTTAGATCTCGTGAGCTGCCTTACATGATCGAGATCACCGTTATGTAATTCTACATGTTGTGTTTGTTGGGATCCGATGAATATTGGTGTGATGATTGAGTTGAAGTACTGAATTCTTATGTTATCTCTATGTTGTTTATGATCTTGCATGCTTTTCGTTGTTAGTAGCTATCTTGGCCGAGTAGTTGCTAGTGACTCCAAGAGGGGGTATTTATGCTCGATAGTGGGTTCATGCCTCTATTTAATCTGGGGGAGTGACAGAAACCTATAAGGTTGTAGATGTGCTGTTGCTACTAGGGGAAAACAACATTCATGTGCTCGAGGGCATATGCTTTGTTTACATTACACACTTTGCTTAATGCAGTTATCTGTTGTTCGCAACTTAATACTAGTGGAGTTCTCAGATTGATTCACCAGAAATGGATTATTAGTCATAGATGCAGTTGGATGGCGGTCTATGTATCTTGTTGTAATGCCCAGAGTAAATCTCATAGTGATCCTATTGACATATCACGTTGTCTTTATTCTATCAATTGCCCAACTATAATTTGTTTACCCAGCATGTGTTATTTTATCTTATGGAGAGACACCACTAGTGAACTGTGGACCCCGGTCCTATTTCCTTTATATTGCTATCACGTGTTTACTTTACTCGCACTGTTTACTTTACTCTCATACTATTACTATTTTCCACTCGATACGCTCATTCCTTTGTTTACAGCAAACCGGTGAGATTGACAACCTCATCGTAAGTTGGGAGAAAAGTATTTGGTTGTGTTGTGTGCAGGTTCCACGTTGCTACTAGTTGAAGACGCGCTAACTCGTTTTTATCGTGAAACGGCGCCCTTGTTGGAATGTCACTAGACTAGCAAGCATCACCTTCAGTCGTTTGGCTTCTTCCTCTCCTGATCAACAAACCTTGGTTTCTTACTGAGGGAAAACCTTGCTGCTATATTCATCATACCTTCCTCTTGGGGTTCCCAACTGGACGATGAAAAACTATCAACACCGTACCGCATCAGCCCCACCCAGAATACACCGAGAAGCAAAAAGCATATGCAAAATACTTGCTGACCCTTCCATCGCAGTATGACTTGCACCATAAGCCTGATGACTATACACGCACATTGCAGAAGGAAGGGAAAAAAAGCAGATCACGTGCAAGTGCAAGTGGGAGGAAATCAAGTACAAGTACAAGCAAAAAAAGATCAGACATTCCTTAGCTTGGATAACAGGCCAAACAATCGATCCCACCCCTCACGGTGTTATCCGAGAATGTTCCCTCTCTGGTGCAGGGGCAAGATTTGGAAATAGCACAGAAGTGGGCAGATGAATGGGGTATGAGTCTTGAAGACGTTCTGGCTTCCCAAGACGAGAGGTTTCCCAAGGTTGTGGTAGCCCCTAAGCCTAAATTTGTCATGGGAGTGCGGTCAGCAAAGAGAAGTTGGAAGATCTCACAACAAATATGTGTTACTTGCATACATGGTACTTGAATGAAGCAAAGAATGGGAGAATGATGATCGTGGCGCGTGTCCCACGGGAGTACTACGGCCGTCCCGAAGACATCCATATCGACTTTGATGAACTCTTCCAGATGTACAATTGCGACACCCTCGACAAATCTCTCATGAGTTGCTATTGTCTGTAAGTTTTTCAATTCGTTGTCTACATATAACTTGTTCAGTTATTTCAATTCATTGTCTACATATAACTTGTTCAGTTATGACTTGTACTCTATTATGCAGAATGAAGATCCTGGTCTGTAAAAGTAGGAACATCTTAAATATTGGGTTTATTGACCCAGATAAAATACATATAAAGACGCTAACTGATAACCCCAAGGAGATGGAGGAAAACCTTCTAAGGTTTCTAACGGATCAAAATTTCTGTGACCACATACTGTTTCCATACAACTTCAAGTGAGGGTCTTACTCTGTTGTGTCCATTCACTTATAAGTGCAATTGATAAGTTACTGACATATATATATATATACATGTGCAGCTACCACTGGATTCTGTTGGACATTAAAATTGATAAGGGAAGAGTTGATGCCTTCGACCCATTATCGAGAAACATGGAACAGTTCCAAAGCCTACATGACATGCTCCAAGGGTAATTTCAATCATTCTTGCGCTCTATCGGTCTCTTTCCATGATTTTCTGATATATCAAGTAATGAAAAACTTAGCAAATCATTTTCCTTGTCGGGCAGGGTTTGGAAACGGTTCAAGTGCGTGACTGATGGTATCTCTCATGAGAAGCTGACCTTTAGAGCGGCTCAGGTAAGTAGTACGAAATACTTTTATTTTCAATACGTTTATGATGTTAGATTATTATTTTGATTATATTCTATTCTCGTAAAGTGCGACCAGCAGCCACAGGGGACGCATCTATGTGGATACTATATTTGCGAGTTCATTCGCACGTTTACCTCTGAGCACAAGGATTACAGATACGACATAAGCAATAAATATTCACACCTCTATTTTTACCCGTCATTCTTTGTTATCATGATTGACATTCATATTGATCTCCTTTTCTTATATAGTTCACGGCCATGCGGGAGAAGTACCTACCAGAGCAACGCGCGATCGCTGTTACAGAGGAGCTAGCGACCTTTTTGAGGCAGAACTTATAGATGATAAAGGAAGATTTAGTGTAGCTAGGAGCCATTACTAATATTGGTGTAATCGAATAGACGGGCTCTAGTCCCGGTAATTGTTATCTCCATATAATTGTATATATATATACTTGATCGTAAGGTAAGTTATCTTACATATATATGCACTAACATGTATGCATAGAATTATATAAAAAGTGTTTTTAAAATGAAGAAATAATAAAATAAAATACAACAAAAATAATTCCCACGAACACCTAAACCCTAAAACCCTAAAGCAAAAAACAAAATCTGTAGAGGCCCTTTAGTCCCGGTCCGTGTTACAAACCGGGACTAAAGGGCCTATCCCTGAATGCGCTCCGAGGCGCCAACGTGGAGGCCCTCCAGTCCCGGCTGGTAACCGGGTCGGGACTAAAGGTTTAGCCTTTAGTCCCGCCTCTGGAGTCCCGGTTTTCAAACCGGGACTAAAGGCCTTTACGGGCCGGGACTGGAGGCCCTATCCCCACTAGTGCAAGACAATACTGTCTTCTTTTAGGCGGTCAAGCATCGTCAGGTTTTAAGGATGTGTTCAGTTCTGGAACTAGGGGGGACGGAATGGGATGGTTCCATTCCTAGGGCATGGAATGGTTCCGACCCCGTGTTCGGTTCAGAAAAGAACGAGGAACGGAACGGTTCCATCCCTGTGTTCGGTTTTGGAATGGGATGAGAATGGAATGGAATGGAATGAGAATGGAATTATTCTAAACTCGATTATTTATTTCCTAAATTGGATTAATTATTACTAAACTTAATTAATTATTGCTAAACTTGATTAATTATTCTTAATCTTGATTAATTATTTCTAATCTTAATTAATTATTGCTAAACATGATTAATTATAGCCTAATCTTGATTAATTATTGCTAAACTTAATTAATTATAGCTAAACTTGATTAGCCTAATCTCCATTCCACCTCGTCCGGCCGATTTGGGCGGACGTGTGCATTCCGCATCTCTGGCGAATATTCCCTCTCGTGGAACGAGGCCATTCCATTCTATTCCGGAACCGAACACGAGAACGCCTCCTAGGAACGGAACCGTCCCATTCCATTCCCTCACATTCCAGAACCGAACACACCCTAACTCACGAGACATCTTATTTTGGTACCTGTCGTGTGCTAAATCGACTGTTCGTTGTCTCATATGGTTATATATATCCGTATATGTACATGTTCTACGATGTTAACAATTTGGCAGTCAAAGATAATTTGAAAGTCTGAACTCTTTCTCTGAATAAATCACAGCGACTAAACTATGTTTTTTGTTCTCCTGTCTTCATTATACTGCTGACTACAGCTTGAACAAATGAAAAAGCTACCGGTACTATTGATATTTGTAAGCCACTTGTGTGAATTACTTAGGTACAGCTAGCACGCTATGTACTATAGACAATTTTGCTTCTGCTTGTCTGCTATGGATTATAGACAAATTTGAAGGTCATGTTTAAAGGTTGTGGAAAGTTTAGGAAGCAAGGACTTCAAAATAAAGCAAACTTGAAGGTCATGTTTGAAGATATCACTAGCGATGGTACTGATCACTGGAATCCTGGATCAGGCATACCACCTCCTTCTACTGAAGTATTAGCTGACGCAATGAATGTTGATAACATCCATGATTGTGATTTGGACGATATCGAAGCACAGCAAACTGATACTAATGCAGGGTCAAGTGGTTCGACAGTTAAGAGGCTTGGAAAGTTTGTTCATGAGAAGGGCAAGAAACCCAAGACTGCACAAGTGATGCAGGAGCAGATTACAAGGATTGGTGACATTGTTGAAAAGCCGCAAATGTCATTTGAATCTTTCATAATAAATGATGATGCCACATCTGTTTCCTCTGTCATGAATGAGGTGCTTGCTTGTGGTGCAAAGGAAGGCAGTGATGAGCACTATATTGCTACCGAGTTGTTTGTGAAGAGGGACCAAAGGGAGATGTTTTTGCACATGAGTGTTGCATCTCGATTGGGTTGGCTCCATAGGAAGTACGACAATAAGTATCCTAAGTAGATGGTTCTTTATGTATGAGTGATGTTTTCTTACGTACTTTCTTTTCAGAACTATTTGCTTGCATTGGTGAACCATTTATTTCTGGTTGGTTTGTAATAAGTGCTCGGATAATATTTATCTATGGATATTTGATTTATTTTTGAACAATATATGTATGATGCTATCTTATGTTTGGTGATGATAGTGATGATGAAAAGTACTATGAAATGAAGAAAAAAATGGTTTGCCACCATGCACAAAAAATGTCCATCATTTGTTCAGGAGCATCAAACATATTGGGGAAATACTGTGAGAATTGGGTGATCAAGGCTGCGCCTAGGACATCTATCTTGAGTGGGTTTGGATGGTTGCAAGAGACTATCGACACGCCCGGAGAGACCTACACTATGCTGAGAATGAGTGCAAAGGTTTTCTTTGATCTTCATGACTTCTTGGTGGAGCGGTATGGTCTGAAACATTCCCCCTTTGTTAGCAGTTATGAGTCTCTTGCTATGTTCTTGTGGATCTTAGGGGGTTGTGAATCAAATAGAAGAACCCAAAACCGTTTCAAACATGCAGCAGGTACCATCCACCGCAAATTTTACGAGGTACTCGGTTGTGTGATCAAGATGGCAGCTCACTACCTCAAGCCCAAAGACCCAAATTTTCACACCGTGCATCCTAGAATTAAGAACCATAGAAGAGCATTTCCACACCTCAAAGACTGCATTGGTGCAATAGATGGTACTCACATTAGGGTTGTTATTCCTGAGGATAAGCAAGTAAGGTATATTGGAAGAACCGGCGCGGTTACTATGAATGTCATGGCAATATGTGACTTTGATATGCATTTCACTTATGCTTCAATTGGACAACCTGGCGCTATGCATGACACTACTGTGCTATACCGTGCTATTGATAACGACAGGGACAACTTCCCACATCCCCCAAAGGGTGAGTTTTTTTATTTTCATTACAACTAATATCATGTATCCTAAAACTTATATTCATTATTCTATTTGTTTTGTTCAGGCAAGTACTACCTTGTAGATGTTGGCTATCCAAATAGGTTTGGATATCTCGCACCTTACAAAGGAGAGAGATATCATGTCCCGGAGTTCCACAGAGGTGTTGCACCAAACACTCCTAAAGAGAAATTTAATAAGATCCACTCGTCGAAGCGCAATTGCATAGAGAGAGCCTTTGGAGTTTTGAAGATGAAATGGCAAATTTTGCTCAAGATGCTTGGCTACTCAATTGAAACCCAGAAGATGATCATTGCTGCTACTATGACATTGCACAATTATATTCGAGCACATGACAGGGACGATATTCATTTTGAACGGTTTGACAGGGACCCAGATTATGTGCCAACAATTTCGGAACGTTATAGGCGGTATGCAGTTCCCGCAGGTGCATCTGATTCATCAACGACTGAGGCAAGTGGCCATGACATGGATAAGATTAGGGATCGGCTAGCTACAGCTATTGCTCTTGGTTGGTAATTTTTAGAATTATTTTAGTAATACATGGTTCTGTAATAAATAATATTTTGATTTGCAAACATATGCAAATGTGGTACTCTATTCGGTGACATGTTATTTGTATGATACAAAGTTATCTTCCTATGTCTCAATGATTCTAGAAAATAGCATACAACAATTTTGACTGAATATCAACCTGAAAAAGTAGCTAAATATCCAGTTTGTACATATATAAAACACAAAAAACGTACAGGAATTCAGAAAATATAGCTTCGATGGCTTCCAGTGCTGGACCGAGACAAACTTTAGGCTCAAAGCCCATCAATATTGAGCTCTACATGGGCTGGACGACCACTGTACCACTTGAAACAGGCTCCATCTCTCTTCAATGGGCTGGCAGCCCACGCAATGGGCGAGCGGAGCCAGCCGAACATGCCTGACTCGGCAATTCCTATGCTCCGCCCGTTAGCGGGCCGGAACTCCGCTCCGCCCGCGTGGGCGCGATGCTGGGCCGGCCCGTTAACGTGGCGGTAGGTAGTTTTTTTTTGCGTGCTTTTTTCTTTTTTCGTTTTTCCCTGGTTTTCTGGTTTTATTCTGATTTTTCATTTTTTTTCGTTCTTTTTCTTTCTTAATTTTTTTAAATATTTTTAAAATTTGAACATTTTTCAAAATGTGAACATTTTTTAAAATTTAAACATTTTTCAAAATTTGAACATTTTTTAATTTTGAACATTTTTTATGTTTGAACATTTTTTCTTTTAAATAATTTTCAAATTTGAACATTTTTAATATTTGAACATTTTTTATGTTTGAACATTTTTTTGTTTAAACATTTTTAAAATTTGAATAAATTTCAGATTTGAACAAATTTTGTATTTGGATAAGCTTGAAATTTGTTCATATCTTAATTCAAATTCGAATTTTGTTTAAAATTAAAATTTGTTCAAATTCGAAATCTGAACAAATTTTGAAATTTAAATTGTTTAAACTTTAGAAAAGAAAACAGGAAAAAAATAGAAAAGGAAAAAAACAGAGAAGAACCACTACCTGGGCCGGCCCAATACCAGCGTCACGTAGGCGGAGGCGGAGCGGAGTAAGTCGCGCTAACGTGTGGTGAGTAGGAGCCCCCGCCTGACTCGCTACTACCGATCCGGAGATCGCTAACAGGGTCGGAGCGGAGCGCCTGATTTCCTCGGAGCCGTCTGTTGCCGAACGGGGCCTTAGAGCATCTCCACTCACAAGCCCGACGAGGTCCCCGGCAGGCGATTTTTTCATCCGGACGGCGTAAATCAGCCCAGTCATGCCCCCGGATCCTCGTTTTCGCCCGGATCTGGGCCTTCATCCATCCGGCGAGCCCAGGTCATCCCCGGCCTTCCGGGGCGCGCTCGGGGACTCCGGACGAAAGGAACGCGCGCGAAAAGTCGAGGAAAATTCGCGCGCGTTCCCGCGGGTCGTGTGGCCCCGACCTGTCGGCGAGAGTGGGCGGTCGTCGTCCTCATCGTCTCGTCTTCCGCGCATCGTCTTCCCCGCACGCATTGTCTTCCGCGCACTGTAAAGGCTGCCGCCGATGGCCGACCAGCCACGCGGCGAGGCGAGTTAATGCCAGCGCGGCTATATAACGCGGCCTACCGCGTCTGGCCGGCCACATTCGCCAGCCATCTTCCCCATTCGACCAGAGCACCTCGCCCACTCGCCCACTCATCCTCGAGCTCGAGCCAATGGCCAACCATTCCGACGACGACGGCGCGGCGAACAATGGGTTCGGCCGCCGATCCCTCCACCAATGGGAGGGCCGGCTCCTCCATGCCGCCGGCTACATGGCGCCGTCGGACTTCCGGGCGCCCGGAGGTTGGCGCCTGAGCGCCAACGGCATCCCCGTCCCGCCGCCGCCGACGGGAGCAGCGCTCGACGCCGCCATCGACGAGGTCATCGAGACCATGAGCGACGAGCAGCGCGCCGATCCGCGCTTCTACCCGGACAACTGGGAGGCGTGGACGACGTTCTTACGCCGGCGGTACGAGCGGGAGCTCACGACCTATGACGGGCCATCCCCTCCTCCGGCGCGCAACAACGCAGCCGGGCGCCGCCGATGGTGGAGCGCGCCGGGGAGGACGCTAGAGTTCGTCCTCCAGCACATCGAGGACGGGAACGACCCCGTCCTCGAGATGCCGCCGGCGCCGCGGCCGACGCTCTCCCGCCGCCACGGGAGCTCCTGGATGCCACGCCGGATGGCATCCGGCTCATCCGGGATGGCGTCCTCCGGGTCGGCGACTAGGTCCGGCTCACTATCCTCGGCATCGATGCCGAGGACCGTGAAGAGGGATCCAGCGACCGCGCCTCGCCGCAACAGCGGCGCCCTCGTCATCCGCGAGGGAGGGGCGCGCACCGCGTCGCCGCCGCGCCGTCGCAAGGCGACGAAGAAGGACGCCGCCCACAAGGCCGCGTCTGAGCTCGCCGAGGCGGAGGCGAGGCGCGCCGAGGAGGCGGCGACGGAGGAGGCGATCCAGCGCTCCCTCCGCGACGTCATCCCCGCCGAGAACACCATGCCGCTCGACGCGGCACTGGAGTGGTCTCGGCGGGAGTGGGAGCGGGAGCAGCAGCGGCGGCTGCTGGACCTGGCCGCCGCCCAGCATCGCGCCGCAGCCGCCACGCTTCCTCGTCGCGGCGCGCGCCCCGTCGTCAAGCTGGAGGAGTCCAGCGACGACGAGCTCTACCGTCCAACGCCGCCTCATTTCGGCGACGCTGGGCAGGGCTCCAGCCGCCAGGCGCCGCCGCCGCAGGACGACGACTCCTCCGACGACGACGGCGACGACTACACCACGCAGATGTACAGCCGTTTCGGCATGTAGATCGGCATTTAGGTTAGCCGAATTCGTATATATGTCGAATTCGGCCTATTTATGTAAAATAACTCTATATTTTGCCCTATTAATATAAATATCGCTAAATTTCGCCAAACTTCGTCTACTTTGTGCATTTTTTGTCTATTTTATGTTTGAATTCAAAACGCGTCCTGGGCTCGCCGCTGGAAACATGGGTCTCCCCAGGCCGAAATTTACATCCATCCGACGCTAAATAGCGCCGAATTTCGGCCTGGGGGCCTTCAACGGCTGGAGATGCTCTTAGTATCCGTCACCGACCGGTTCCTGATGTGAGTTCTTTTTTTGCCGGTATAAACTTTGTTCCCTTCTATTTCATTTTCATCTACCCTGGTGATAAGAGGTATCTTTCTGGTATGAGATGAGTGCATTTTCTTGCCACTCAAATAATCGCCTAGTGTAGATTTTTTTCCTCTCATCTAAATTTCAGTGTGATAATTACCCTATAAGCTAGGACATATGCCCGTTGTTAAGAGTTTGTTTTTATTGGATATTTTTTAGACCACTGAGAATTTATTACTCCCTCTGATCCATATTACTCTTCGCTAATACGGATGTATCTACCACTAAAATGTGTCTAGATACGTCTATATTTACGAATAGTAATATAGGTCAGAGGAGTATTGAAATTTACTTTCAGAGCACATTTCTCAAGTCTACAGAAAATTTCTCTTTATGGGAAACCTAGCTCATTCTCTGCACCGCAACAAAAACAGCCCTCCTTTTTAAAGGTAGACTCCGCTAAAGCCTTTGACGCTGTCTCATGGGTATACTTGCTTGAGATTGTTCCCTTGGTGGTGCGGTGTGCCCTAGCTTGTTGATCACCGCCATGGTCTAAGCCACAGAGCCCCCCTACCTCTCCTCCTCTTCATTCTCGTGGTCGTGTTGACGCCTTTCGAAAACTAGCTAGTAAATAACCATGCCAATGATTTAATTATTTTCTAGAAGTTTTAATACTCCCTCTGACTCATACTACTTGTTGCTAATATTGATGTATCTAGGTAAATTTAGTGTCTAGATACACCAATTTAGCGACAAGTAATATGGGTCAGAGAGAGTAATATGATTACCCCAGTCATATACTAGAAAACATTGTTAAGACATTTGTTATGTTTTAGTCTTATGAGATTTTTAACATGAATACACATAAACAATTCATGCAATTGTTGAAACATAATTCAAGATGAAAATTTTGCCCTGAAAAGCTTTTTACATTTAACAAAAAGCATGTTTATCTGAATATATCCATTACAATTGTACATCAAGAAATATTACACCTAAAAGTTAGCGGCATTTCTATAT
Organism: Dactylis glomerata; assembly: GCA_007115705.1. NCBI lineage: Eukaryota > Viridiplantae > Streptophyta > Magnoliopsida > Poales > Poaceae > Dactylis > Dactylis glomerata. The sequence continues at coordinate 640,943 of QXEO01000249.1, read as the reverse complement.
GATTAACTATGCCAAGTAAATACTAGAATTATACTTGGTAGTGTCATAATATGTGTAAACTAATTTCTAAATGGTATAAAGGTTCTATAAAAATAATTCCTAAAAATAGGCTTGGCTTCATCTCCCTAGCTACCTCCATGAGATCCCACATGGCGTTTACTCCTGGCAGATGCACACGTGATCCGTGCCTTAGGACGTATTGGCCAAATGCGAAAGAAGCCGACGAAAACTTTAATGGGTTTGGTTGGGATGTGTCTAAAATAGTCCGGGAACCTCCGATTGGTTGGAGTAACATTTCAGACTTTAAATTGGTTTCCATATATACCTGAAAACAATTTTGCACTACGGGATTATCTGGGATCTGGTAGAGATGTTTTAGGACCCATGAGTCCCATAAGTTTAGTTGTGCGGTGTGATTTTTTAAACATAAGGCCCTCGGCCCGGCTTTATAGATAAAGCCCCAAACGGCAAAGACAAACAGCAGTTCCAGAGAGTAGATCATCCAAATCCAGCACGCTACAATAGACACGACACACAAATGACAGGGTGTCCCTGAGGCACAGCTAAAACCAAGATAAATAGAAGATCTAGTCCGTCGGCTGTGGCTCCGCCCTCATCCGTGCATGTAGGCGCCTAACCTCGCCCAGCGCCACCTCGAGCAGCTCCCGGTCCCTCGGACTGGCCAGTACCCTCCAACTCTGCATATAAATAGACATTTTGGCAATAGCCTCAGCCGGATTGTTGATAAGTTTACCCTCTAGCGTAAGCTTATTGCGAATGTTCCAGAGCGCCCAGCTCTGTGCCGCGAAGGTAAACCAAACTAGCCTACGGAGACGACCCGAGAGACCCTGAGCCAATGCCACAAAGTCCCCAGCCCCAGCTGGGTTCCAACTACATGAGAGGAGTTCCCTAACTCCTGCCCACATAAATCTAGCCAGGTGACAGGAGAAGAAGATATGATTACAATCTTCAATCTCCCCACACAGGGCACATCTACCGTCCGAGGGACCGTGACGCTTCGCCACCTGCTCGCAAGATGGGAGACGTCCACGGATCAGCTGCCAAAGGAAAACCTTGATCCGAGGAGGAACCTTCATGCGCCACACATCCTTAAAGTGTGTCACTGTCGCCCCCTGCGACAGTCGCATATAAATGGAGCTGGTGGAGAACCCTCCCGACGGTTCTAAAGCCCACTTGACCTCATCCTCCTCCGGGGAGAAGGAGCAAAGATCGAAAACCCTGCAGAGGTTCTCCCACTCCACCGCTTCCGACAGACCGAAGGTCCTTCTAAATCTAAGCCGCCACCCGTCCAAGTGTCTCGCCCCAGAGACCGTGGCGAACGGGTTGTCACAGCAGCTGAAGAGCCTCGGGAAGCGATCTCGGAGGGGTCCCGACCCCGTCCACCAATCGAGCCAGAAGTAAGTACGTCTGCCATTCCGAACTTGGTGTCTCGCTCCCAGCTTGAAGTACCACTTAATCTTCTGAATGGAATTCCAGAACTGTGAGCCCCTTTGTGGTACCTCCGGAGAGAAAAGGTCGTTATCACCCAAGTATTTAGCCCTAAGCAGGTCTACCCATAGACCACTGGACCCTTGGTAGATCTTCCATATCCATTTGAGCATTAGGGCAATATTCATGACTTTGGTGTTTAGGATGCCCAAACCCCCAAACTCTTTTGGTTTGCACACGGTAGCCCAATCCACCATGTGGTACCTCCGCTTTGGGCCAACTCCTTCCCAAAAGAAGCGAGCCCTAGTCGAGTCCATCCTCCCATGAGTAGTGTCTGGCAAGAGGAAGAGCCCCATAGCAAACATGGGGAGGCTAGAGAGACACGAGTTCGTAAGCTCCAGTCTCCCAGCTGAAGCTAAGAAAAGCCCCTGCCATGGGTCAACCCGATGACCCACCTTCTCGGTCAAGAAATCCCAGTCCGCAACCAGGAGCTTCTTGTCGCTGACTGGCATTCCCAAGTAAGAGATCGGAAACTTTCCCAATCTACAGTTGAGCATGTTAGCCACCCTAATCCTGTCCGGCCCTGGGACCCCGGTCACCAAAGCTTCACTTTTGCCAAAGTTAATCTTTAGCCCGGACATGTTCTCAAAGCAAAGCAAGAGAAGCTTTAGGTTGGCTAAACCCAGATCGGTCGGCTCAATGAGAATCATGGTATCATCCGCATATTACAGATGGGTGATTCCCCCTGGAATCAGGTGAGGCACAACCCCCTGGATGTGCCCCGCCTCGCTAGCCTTGGAGAGCATCGCCGCTAGGGCGTCCACCATGAAATCAAAGAGCAGTGGTGAGAGGGGGTCCCCTTGCCTAACTCCCCGAGCATTTCGGAAGTAAGGACCAATCTCACCATTAACATTTACTGCCGTCTGACCCCCAGACACCAGTTGCATGAGCCGGTGAACCATCATCGCAGAGAAACCCTTTCTCGTGAGGACTTCCCTCAAAAAGTCCCAGTTCACGCGGTCGTATGCCTTTTCGAAATCGAGCTTGAGGAGCAGGCCCCCTAGCCTCTTTGCACGCAGCTCATGCACGATCTCGTGGAGTGCCAGCACCCCCTCATGCAGGCACCTCCCTTTGATGAAGGCCGTCTGACTTCGGTCAATCGTGCGGTGCGCAATGGGGGCTAGTCTAATCGCATAGGCCTTCGCGATAAACTTGAAAATAACATTAATTAGTGCGATTGGTCTAAATAGCTTAATATCCTCTGCCCCTTTCACCTTCGGAATCAGTGAAATGACACCGAAGTTCAACCTAGCGATATCCACTCTCCCTAGAGCAAAATCGTTCAGAATCTGCAGGATTGGCCCCTTGAGGATTCCCCAGAATCGCTTAAAGAATAAGACCGGGAACCCATCCGGTCCTGGCGCCGAATCCGGCTTCATACTAAGAAGGACCTCCTCCAGGTCTTCCGCGGTGAAGGTCAGCTCAAGACCCAAGTTCTCCTCATCAGAGATCCTCCTCTCCTCCGGCCAAATGTCCGGTGCAAGAAAGAAGGCCCTGTCCTCTCCCGCTGACCCCATCAGGCCCTCATAGAATTGGTAAACGTGTTTGATCACGTCTGCCTGCTCGTCCACCTCCCCATGATCGGTGATGAGTCTAGGGATCAAGCACTTGCGACGCCTCCCATTGGCGATGGTGTGGAAAAAAGCCGTGCAAGAGTCCCCTTTCAGGGTCCATTGCAGTCTGCTGCGTTGCTTCCAATACTCCTCCTCAACAACGTCAAGTTGGATCAGTTGGTCCTCCAAGTGGTATCTAAGGGCCCATCCCTCATCGTCCAGACCCGATGAATCCGCCTTCTGATCCAGGTCCGCCACCTGGCTCAAGAGGTTCTCCCTGAACACCCTCTTCTGTTTCCCAAGGTTAGCCCCCCAACCTTTTAGGAATTGGCGAAGGACCCGGGCAATACCCTGCCACAGATCAATACTGCACCTGATCCGGCCTGGGTGCTCCAGGATTCCCTGGATCTTCCCTCGAACCAGCTCGCTGAAACCCCCAACCTCAAACCACCAAGTCTGAAAGAAGAACCTGGCGGGGAGGCTGATACCGACCTCTCCGTTATCCAAGATGAGAGGGCAGTGGTCGGATCCAATCCTGGTCACCGCCGTGAGCGAACATAGCGGGAATGCTGCCTCCCAGGCGGGGGAGACAAATACCCGATCAAGCACCGATCTGATGGGAGAAATCTGGTTATTTGTCCAGGTAAACCGTGCCCCTGCACAGCTGATCTCTCTCAAGGACATCGCCGCAATTGCATCATTAAACCGCCGTACCCTTGGCCAGTTAATGCAATCGTTGCTCTTGTCCCCTGCCCGGCGGATGAGGTTGAAGTCACCTCCAACCACCAAAGGCAAATCACAACCCTCCACCTCATCAGCCAGTTCGCCCAGGAACTCCGAGGTGCGGGAGTGGTCCGCCGGGCCGTAAACCAGCACAAAGCGCCACTTAAGTTTGATGTTGCGCTGCAGCACCGTAGCGCTGATGAAGAAGGTCCCTTTCCTCCATTCCCCAACCTCAAATTTGTCATCCCGGAACCCCAGCAGCATTCCCCCAGAATGACCCGCTGCAGGTAGCCAGTTCCAGATGAATTGGCCTCCCCGCTCCAAACCCCGGAGTCCAGGCATCGTAAAGTCCTGCCTAATCGTCTCCTGGAGGCCAATGACATCAACCCGATGCTGTCTCATGTAGTCTTTAAGTTGGGTGCGCCTCCCTGGAGCCCCAAACCCTCTTATATTATAGATCAAGAATCTCATTTTGACCCTCTCCTCTTCCCTATCCCCTTACGGACCGTAAGCACAGGGCGCTTCGCGTAGGCCCGTTTAGGTCTGCCCCGCGATGGAAATGGCCTTCCCTGGGCCAGGACCTGATCCCTTGCCTCGACCGAAACCTCTGACTCAGTAGGCACCCTTGCCTGTACCGAGGGAGATAGGTCCTGGGTAGGCGCGGTTTGGCCCCCATCCAGCGTCGGCGCCGCAGCCCCTGCTGCCTCGTCGCCCTCCCTCTCAGCAGCTAGCCTCGCTGCTTCTGCTTTGGCAACCGCAGCAGCTTCCTGCTGTTGCCTGGCCGCGGCCAGTGCAGCCTGGAGCTGCTCCTTTGCCCTGATCATCGAAAGGATCTCCCCCGGAGTGCCCGCCGCCGGGTTGAAAACCACACAGCTATCCCGAATAACCGAAGACAAGTGCGAATCAGAATGCAAATCAAGAATTACATGGTCCGTACCTTTCTCCTTGTCCAGGTTCTTCTCAGCCGCCAAGCGCCTCGCCTTCTCCATGATCGGCTCGCCCGCGTCGCCGTTGATCCTCGAGCTCTTGCGCACCTGGGAAGCTGGAGTGGGTGGCTTGCGCCTGGAGTAAGCCTCCGTCTTGGTGCGCTTGGCTCGCTGAGCCCCAGGGATCTCCTTCAGCAGGTCCACGCGTTGCTCCACACCCTCGCCATCCACACCAGACGCCACCAGAGCACCGGCTGATGCCGTCGCCACCCTTCCCTCACACCGCTGCCCAAGCACAGAGGGGCTGCCGGACTCGGTGAGGTGCGACAACGTATCTGTTGAGAGCAAGGATAGCTCTCCCTCCTCCTGAGAAAGATCAAGCCCCGCCTCACCTGGAAGGATCCCGGCAGCAGCCTTCCCATGCAGCAGATTGATCGATGGAATCATCTCACTGACCACCTCCAGGTTGGAGCCGTACTCGTCAAACTCTGAGAGTGCCTCCCTCCCCACCGGCTCTAGGCCCCCGCCCATTGCCACAGTGGCGGCCAGATCAGTGGCCAGAGTGAGACAGGGCTCCAAATTCTGTTGCTTGGACCCCGTGGGTTGGGAACCCGCGGCAGGTCCTTTGTCCTTGCCCTGCTCGCCACCTTTGTTCTTGCGACCATGCCTGTTCCAAGTCTCATCGTCGGACGACCGCTCCTCAGAGTCAAAGTCTCCCAGGTCATCGCTGGGTGGCTTAGGAGGCCCCCCTGAGCCTCCAGCACCGCCTCTCAGACCCAGCTCAGCCTGCACACCAATTGTGTACCCTTCCCCATTGACGCAGACCTGAATTGTACCCTTGATGCGCTCAGGATATCTGCAATGGAAGCGCATCCGAATCGGTTCCCTGTCCCACTTCTGCACAGAAAGCTCATCCACATCGAACGGCCGCCCCACCATCACGAAAGCCGCCATCAGTCTCTCCCTCTCCAGCAGGACCTCCGAAACCCCTGTCAGCTGTACCCAGACCGAAGGCAGGAGCAGGCTTGGCCGAGGAGCCATGAAGGCCTCTCTGATGGAAACCTCTGACTTGCTCAGGGGAAGAAACATTCTTCCACTGCGCGTGCCCATTCTCAGAGTCTCCTTGGAGGGGAACACCACCGCAAACTCTGAGGCCGTCAGCTTCCGGACCTGCCAGTTCCACAGCTCATCGATCAAGTGCTTTAGCTCGTCAGCAAGCTTAGCTTCAGTGAGTGTTGATTCATTGAACTTGATGATAGCAGCAAAGACCTCCCCAGGTCTCGGCTCATTCTTCAAGGGCTCAACGTCAATGTTGAAGAAGCCCCCACCTGAGATCGCATGTCCCATGGTCTGCAGGCGCATTTGCCGACCTCTGGTCGGGCAGTTAGCCGAGGTATGGCCCTCATCGCTGCATATGATGCAGAGAGGGTCGAAAGTACAGCTAGCTTGGTAGTGGCCCTCCCTGCCACACTTGAAACACTCCACCCCCGCCACCGCCGGCGGCGGAGCGTTCTTGGCCTTTCCCTTGGGTTGCTGAGACTGACATGCGCCGGCGTCGTTCCCCTGCACGCCCTTTCCCTTGTTCTTCTGGGGCTTCAGGTTGGGACCCCTCTCGCCCTGCTGCTGTTGGCCGCGCGCCCCAGCCGCGTCCGCCTTCTTCCTCCTCTGCTTTTCCTCGCGTCGCTGCTGCTCACGCCACCACGGAGGGAGGGGAGCCCCAGTCCTCGCGGCCACGGTCCTGGTACCGGCCATAGCCGTCATCGTAGCGCCGGTACCCTCCGTCCTCCCGACCACGCTCCTGGTAGCCCCCATCCTGCCGCCTCCCACCCGACTTGTCGTCGAAGCGGCGCTTGCGCCCATCGTCGTAGCCCCGGTCCATGACCACCTCCGCAAAGGAGCGCGAGAGGGGAGGTGGAGGTGGCGTTCGCCTGAGGACCCGGGGAGGAGTGGATGAGAATTTCCGCCGCCGCACCTCACTTTCAGAGGCTAGGAAACCTAGGTCTGGGTTAGGGCAGCCGGTCGGGAGCCACATCCAAGAAGAGCCCCTGCGCCCACACGGGCCACCCTCGAGCCCCGTAGGCGTCGAGACAAGCGGGTCCGAACTGCGCTGGGCCACGGAGCCGGCCCATCCAGCACCCGAGCACCCAGACGGGGTGAAGCCGCCCCCTTCCAGCCCAGTGGGAAAATTGTTGATGGTGGGCTCCGAAAGATCGCGACCCTCCGCGATTCGAGGCCCATGAGTAGGGGCGGGGCGGGGGGTTGCCCTCTCCCCCCCGCCGCCACCACTCAGCTCCAGCCGCCGGGCCTCCACCCCACCAACCGCCGCCGGCGCGGAGGCCGGAGACCGCCCCGGATTCGGCGACCGACACGGAAGGCGAGGCGCAGGAGGCGAGGCGCTCCCCAACAGCACCCGGCTTTGGCCCTGCGACCGCCGTCCCCGTGCGGGATCCCCCAGCCGCTGGAACCTCGGCGCTCCGGTCAGCACCTGGAAACGAGAGCCCCGGCCTCCCGGAGCGAACGCCGACCGCCGACCGAGGCGCAGCGAGCCCCCAAGCTCCTCTGCCCTCTGGATAAAACACCCAAGAGAGACCTTTACCGTCGGACCATCGCCATCGTCAGTCAGCTCCCTGCCGCCCAACTCCTCCGGCGACGGCACATCGGCGTCCTGCTCCTCCGACGAGGACCAGAACCTACCCACCAACGCCTGCGCCGCCGCAGCCTGCCCCACCCCTGGCGGGATTGGCCGCGCAGAACCTCCCGGCGATGGAGCTAATTCAAAATCGCCTACGCAGACGCCAGAGCCCGTCCGTACGGGCATACCGATTCGAACTCCTCGGGAATGACCGCTACCAAATGGATGAGACTCAGTGGCGGAGGACGCTCCAAAATTTAGGTAGGGCGAATCAAAACCATATTTCCTCCGATTCATAGAAAATATCGCTAGTTTAGTACAATATTGTACTAAGTTGTACTAAATCATTCGACAACTACTATAGATAAAAGGAGTAGTGCCGATATGTACATAGACCTTAAAAATGAAACTTGCCCAGTCACCACTTTCAACATTTCTATTGTATGCGTAAGTGAATAGACAACACATATTTTTTTAGTAGACTCTGTCTTAGATCATGAGTTAGCTGCTCGTGTCTTGGCCAGACAATGCTACCTGCAAGCCCATCCAATGCTCGAGCTGCTCGTTCTGAAGGAGTGAGTAGAGAGTAGTACTAAGTTTGCTCACAGGTTAGGTCGGGCGTCCGCCATACCCTGCCCTATGGGGTCCTCCGCCACTGATGAGACTTTTACCTTAAACCCCAGTTTTACCAAAATTTGTGCGATGGGGATATCTTGGCAAAATACACTTGAATTACTAAACTATTTATATTAAGATGTTAAGAACGAATTCATTCTTCCACAATTGATATTACAAACATTTCTTTTACATTACATCTTCGTCGCTGAACACCTATATTGGATATCTCGAGGTCTCCACAGCTCACCATCTGGGCCGGGCTCCCAGATTACAGCCACACTTGCTTATTGAAACAAAACATGACACCGAGACTCGACGTACTACAATCAAACATTCAGTAACTGCTCAGTGGTAGTTGTTGAGCCTCCTGCAGTTCTTCCTGATCTCCCCGTGTGACCCAGTCAGCGGCATGATATTGCCCATGTTCACCATGGACTGCGCAAAGTGCTGGAAGAAGAGGTGCACGTCCTCGGCGTACGCCTTGACGAGCGCCGCCGTCTCAGCGCTCTTGGTGAGCAGGATCTCGTCGGAGCTGAGAAGGCCCCGGCCAGCGAGGATGTTCTTGAAGTAGAAGTTGTCGAACTTCGTGGAGGTGACGACGTCGAGCGGGAAGAGGTTGTTGTCGCCGCCGGAGCGTGGGCACCCCTGCCTCAGCTGCGCCGCGTAGGACACGTCCAGCGTGCTGTCGGCGAGGCCGTTGCCCGACTGGTTGTACAGCCTCTGCCGGAAGCTGGTGCACCGGGACAGACCGATGGTGTGGCCACCTGAGAGGGCGACGACGTCGACGACGTTGAGGCCGAGGCGCTTGAACTTGGTGATGATGGTGGGGAGGGTGTTGTTGGGAGCAGGAATGTCGTTGTTGGAGCCCTGGATGCTGGCGCCCAGAGAGTCCCTCCGGCCAAGCGGCACGTCCCAGTACGGTCCACCAACCTACAGTTTAGCAGGATCATCCCAAAGAATCACACAAACTGGCTTCATTCTTAGTATTTCCTACCAGCTTAGTATGGATGGAGTAGTAGTGTTGCTTAATTACAAGGATAGTGGAGTCACGAGCGGCAAGGGCAAGGATGTCGGCGCATGAGACGACGCCGGGGCAGGCAGTCTCGAGGGCGACCTTGATCTCGTCGACAACCTCAAAACCCCTGATGGAGTTCCTGTTGGGGTTGGACCCCTTCTCACTCACAATGTTGGTGCTGTTGTCCAACAGCACGGACGCGTCACACCCCTAAAAAGCGAAAATTGTTGTCAGAAGAGAGACATATTTGTCACATGAACATGCTACATAGGGCAGAAAATTGTTGTACATTTGGATTAAGCAATCATGGGTCATGGTACAGACTCGATCGTGCTACCCGCCCCGAAAAGTAGCATTCACATGGGCAACGTAGGTAGGATAGCTTATCACCAAAATATTTGAAGGTGAAAAAAATCACACACCGAGTTATGCAAGTTAGCAATAAAATGCATACCTTTTAGTATTGAACATAAACCCAAAATGTTGCAGGTATGATGAATGCAGACAGTATGTTCAGCCAAGTATCACCACCACATATATATAGCTCTGTGATACTGTAGCGAAGAATCAAATGAATTACCTTGACAAAGCAGTCATGGAAATGCAGCCTGACGAGGGACGCCGCCATCCTGGTCTCCCTGGCGACGGCCTGCGCTACAATGGAGTGCACGATCTCCTTGGCCTTGGGGCACGAGCGGTCGTAGAACTGCGGGAAGAGGCCGCCGTCGTACGACGGGTTGCCATGGACGGCGCCGGCGAGGAGCAAGGGAGACACGAGGCAGAGCACTACCAGGCAAACCATGGAAGTCGCCATGGACGAATGCAAGCAGAACTGTCTAATTTGCACTGCACTATGCTGCAAGTGATGGTATCTGTTTTCTTTGTGCTTCTCGTGCTGTGGGTGGTGAGATGAAGGGAACGCTTGTTGGTTTATATAGTAGGAGGGTGGAAGGGAAAGAAAAGCAGAGGACACGGTGAGGTGGAGCAGGGGAGCTGGGTTTGTTAGGCGTATCGAATAGGTGAGCTTAGCTCGGCACTGTTGTCAACTGCTTCAGCAATAATTCTCCTATCAGTATCAGGCAACTCCAAAGTCTTTAAACTTGCCCCCAAGCCAAAGCTGAAAGACTGCATGCTACTGATGTTACTTTTGTTGGTTTGTTTGGAGAGGAGCTCCATTTTAGTTTCTCGAAGATTGAACTTTTGTAAATTTAGAATTTATCTTGCTGTAGAACAGTCATCATAGGCCTCACTTTAGCTCCTACCATACTTAATCAGCGCCGAGCGCCACGTGACAATGCAAGTATGATACGTGAAATCAAGCTAAGAAAGTATGCGAAAATAAATTAGTATGGTTACAGGTCGAACACGCGTACTGTTGATTAATACAACACCGCGTAGTGCACTGCTGCGGCTGGATTTTTTTTTTCGGGGTGGAGACCGATCGATCATTCAACGTGCACTGCTGCGGCTGGATTTGTATAATCATACCAAATCCAGTCAAAGTGGAGACGCGATGATAATCCAGTCAAAGTGGAGACGCGATGATATACGTACCTACTGATCTGAAGGACAGTGGATGCGTGAGCTATGTAAATGTCGCGAGGGGCAAGTTCTCGGCCGGATGGAACTGTTTCAACTGGTAACAGCGTGCAGGCTAGCTTGCTGTTGACTGTTGTTGCTTGTTACTGTCTGACTGGGAGAGGTATTACTTTGTTCTGCGAATTAGGGTGGCCTGGGGGTAACTCACACCAAGGCCATGAATGTAGCTCTAATGTGCCACTCCCCTCTCGTTAGGTTAGTCTCTCCTCTCCTTCCCGGTGTCGCCCCCTCGGCGGCGGCGACGGCCTCCTCCCATGGCCATGCCCTGCGGCTCGTCCTCGTCCTCTGCGCCTCCGGGCCCCGTCGCGACGCCTCCTGACCCTTCGCTGGGTGTCGAGTTGCCATTGGCCGGAGGGGTGGAAGGAGTTAATGCTCCTGCTTCCTACTTGGATGCCTTGATGGCGCCCGACGCGCATGTGGAGCCCCGGCAGCCTTCCTCCCAGATCTTGGGTCCGCGCCTTAGGTCCGTGGTATCTGTCCTAGAGCCACTCAATGGCATTGATGGTGGCTGGCAGATGGTTGGTGGGAAGAAAAAACCCCGGCCTCCGGTGAGGAGGCAGACACCCATGACTCGTTTCAAGGAGATCCTATTTCGGAAGGCCAAGGGTAAGTGTTTCAAGTGCCTGTCCCCTGAGCACCGAGTGGCGCTGTGCAAGAATCTAGCCAAGTGTCTCCTGTGTGGTGAATCTGGCCACAAAGCTCGGTGGTGCAAGAGTGGTCTGGAAGGTGAGGGCGGCGGTGGTGTCCCGGCTGCGAGTGCTTCTCAGGCTTCGCCGGATCCTCCTGCAAAGGCAGCGCTGGTGCGGAGCAGAAAGGTGGGTGGCATGGAGGCCCCGATAGGCGACGCGGGCTTGCGCCCTGCGCTGGTGTGCGTCGCGGCTCCTCGGACGGCGGCGTTTGCTGAGACGAAGAGGAGGCTGTCCAGGTTTGGAGTGGTGGCGGTGGCGATCGGAAGATGCCCGGATCTGGAGCTGGCCGACGTGGGCAGGCTGGTCGGCCGCCACTTCCGCATCGACGACTCCTCGATCCAGGTCTCCTTGAGGGCGGCAGGGGAATACCTGCTCATCTTTGACAACGCCGCCGCGCGCAACGCCGCGGTGCAGTGGCAAGGTGTAGTCAACACAGGTGTGGCCTCGTTCATGCTTTCGCCATGGACTCGTTTCAGGGGAGCGCGAGCGGGCAAGCTCTCCTACAAGGTGTGCGTCTGCATCAAAGGGGTGCCGGCAGATGATGACCCACAAGTATAAGGGGTGTATCGTAGTACTTTCGATAAATAAGAGTGTCGAACCCAACAAGGAGCAGAAGGTGTTGATGAGCGGTTTTGATCAAGGAATCACTGTAAATACTAGCAAACAGGTTTTCAGGGGTATTTGGTAATACGAGTAAATAAAGTGCGAGTAAATAAAAGACAGTAGTAACAATTGCAGCAAGTGGCCCAATCCTTTCTTCAGCAAAGGACAAGCCGGTTGTGTACTTATAATAACCAAACGTTCTCGAGGACACACGGGAGTTTCTGTCAAGAGCTTTCGCTTCATAAAGCCAATAGTCTTTATTGGTTTGATAGGTGTTATGGGGGTGAACCTGTGCTAGCGCACTACCCTTACTAGGATAAATACACACTTGTGATTATACCCCTTGCAAGCATCCGCAAATACAAGAAAGTAATTAAGATAAATCTAACCACAGCCTTAAACTCTAAGATCCTACGCTCCCTGGTGCAATGGTTTTCCAATGGGGGTTTAGGTTTCTGTCACTCCAGCAACCCCACAATCGGTAGCCAAATACACAATGCATCTCACTAGGCCCATAAATGGTGAAGTATCATGTAGTCGACGTTCACATGACACCACTAGTGAAATAGCACCACAACAATATCAAACCATTAAATATTTCTCAACAATAATTCACTACTAACATCTTGACTTCTCCCATGTCCTCAAGAAATAAACGAACTACTCACAAGACATCATATGGATCATGATCAGAGGTGAAATAATGGTAAATAACAATCTGAACATAAACCTTAATTCAATGGTTCCACTCAATAGCATCAACTACAAGAGTAATCAACACCGGAAAAGTTTCCCCTATGAATATAACAAGATCCAACTCAAGATGTTACAGCGGGATGGCGTGGTGATGGTGGAGATGAAGGTGCTGGTGATGGGGATGATGATGATGATGATCCCGATGAAGTCCGGTGCGATGATGATGACGATGGCGACGATCTCCCCTCTCCAGGAAGGAATTTCCCTGGCAGATTTCTGCCTGCCGGAGAGCTTTTCTCTCTCTGGTGTTTTCCGCCCCGCAGAGGCGGCGGTGTCTAACTCTGAGCCCCCCCTTGACTTAGGTTTTTGGGGCCGATGAAGTACGTGGAGGGGCGAGACCAGAAGTGGGCCAGGGCGGCCTCACACAGGGCTGGCGCGGCCAGGGGTCAGGCCGCGCCACCCTGGCGTGTGGGCCCCCCTGGCTCCTCTCGACTCATCCTTCTGGCTTCCTGAGTCTTCAGGGAAAATAGAATTTCCTGGTATTTTTCTGGAATTTTCCTGATCTTCAAAATATGGTCCCTTGATGGTCCTTTTTCCAGCAGAATCCTGACTCCGGCAGCAACTCCTCCAAAGATCATCAAACATGTGAAAACAAAGGAAATAACATAAGTATCAACTCTAAATATAAAATATATCAATGAATAACAGTAAATTATGATACAAAATAGTGATGCAAAATGGACGTATCAACCCCCCCAAGCTTAGATCTCGCTTGTCCCCAAGCGAAAAGTAAACTCGGTAAACATGACCACAGGTTTATGGAGTGAAGTGTCGATAATCAAAATACGGACAAGAAGCATCATATTCACCAAGGCACAAATTATAATAGACAGCAACTTCCCTTTATAAGATATAGACTTGCAATGAGTAAAAGGGAATCACATATAAAGATGCACAAGGTAAACTATAATTGGCAATGGCAAACCTTAGTTCTTGCTCAAAGAATGATGAACAAGCTATTCCTTCTTTTAAACGGAGCCTTTTAAAACAGAGCTAACATAGCAAAGACCATATGCTCAACAAGGTAAACTTTTGCATTCATAGAAAGCTTTCAAAGATATATTCCTTCAGACAAAAGCATTATACAAAACAAGGAAGATAGTAAACATGATTAAACTGATCAACATATGGATGAGTGAAACATAACAACTCAAATGCTTGCTTTAGATAGAGGGAAATAGGTTGACTCAACACAAAAGTAAAAGATAGGCCCTTCGCAGAGGGAAGCATGGATTAAACATGTGCTAGAGCTTTTCATTTGTAAAATAGAGGTAAAAAGTTATTTTGAGAGGTGATTGCTTTTGTCAACGACTAGCAACGGAGTTCTTGATATCTTCCATACTAAACAAGTGAGAGCGGTTCCGAGATATTTGATTAATTGGCACTTTGGTGCTCTTTTATAGCTTTGCACTCCTCCCCACCTTTTTCCTTTCTCAAACCATGGCTAACCGATTCCATCGGGTGCCAACCAACTTTCACATACCATGGAGGAGTGCTCTTTTTATTTTCTTTTCTTTTTGAGATTATAATGGTCTGACCAGCTCCCTTGCAAAATTAATGACGAGCATATGAAGCTGCCTAGTCGAGGTGTACTCAATTTAGTATGGAAGATAACAAACCCATTCACTACGTCCTCATGAGCTAAAAACAGTGGCACAAAATGAGAAGTGTTTGAAGGTTTTTGAAAGGTAGCACATGAAAATTTACTTGGAATGGCTTGAAATACCATGCATAGGAATTTATAGTGGACTCTTTGGAAGTGACTTGGCTTTTGGGAATTGGATGCACGAGAAGTATTTCCTCTCAGTACAGGTTTTTGGCTAGCAAGGCTGGGTAGCAAGCATAAGAGTTGCATGTAACAAACAAACATACATATAATAAGAACAATCATGCAAACTCCCTTGAAGGTACAATGATTTTGACTTCAGGAATAACAATGCTTATAAGCCAAACATAAGGAAAACTGAAGTGATGTAACTACAAGCACTTCTTTATTCTTTTCTACTCAAACCTCAAGGTAAAGTTGCTACTGACCAAGCTAGGTTTTCCAAAACCAACTAAATTTACTCATGCTCCCAAAGTGATACCAATACCAGTAAACAAGACTAGTCATACAAGAGAGATTGCAGACTAACATAAAGTGCGCGGAAAGTAAACGATAAAACTTCTCATTAATATTTTATTACTGCAACTCACACCAAGGGATACATAGGTAACCAACTAAGGAGGATACTTCCAAACTGCAAACTATTCTATAAGATAACTTCTCTATTCATGATATGACTCTACTTGAAAAATAAATGAGCAAAAGGTAATGATGTGATACCGCGGCACTCCCCCAAACTTGAAACAAGCCAAAGGGATGCCTATACCGATGAAGAATCACTCCTTGGGTGGTATTGGTAGCAGCCTTGGATTAATGAAGTATTCCAGCATCTGGCGAAGCCTAAGATTTTCTTCTTGCAGCATCTCTACCTCCCTTTTCAAAGCTTGATATTGAGCACAAAACCCATAAGTGACCAGCATACCCTCTTCTATCACGGGCATGGAGTTAAGATCCAAAACATGATATGTTGGTCCCTGCAAATCATGAGAAAAGATACGTCTAGCTTTCATTGGTCCTTCATTTACCATAAAGTGGCATTTCTCCCAATTAAAAACAAGGTTAGTTTCTTCACACCTCTGCAAAACTTTATCAAGGTTGTGCAAACAATTATCAAAAGAAGTTCCATAGACGGAGAAATCGTCCATGAAGACCTCCACAATTTTTTCACAAAAGCCATGAAAAATAGCAGACATGCATCTTTGAAAAGTAGCAGGAGCATTGCATAAACCAAACGGCATATGTCTATAAGCATAAGTTCCATAAGGACAAGTAAAAGTTGTTTTCTCTTGATCATCCTTCTTAACAGCAATTTGAGAAAAACCAGAATAACCATCAAGGAAACAAAAATGAGTCTTTTTAGACAACCTTTCTAACATCTGATCTATAAATGGTAAAGGGTAATGATCTTTCTTAGTAACTTTGTTTACCTTCCTATAATCAATGCACATTCTATAACCAACTACTACCCTTTGAGGAATAAGCTCGTTATTCTCATTAGGCACAACAGTCATACCTCCTTTCTTAGGAACACAATGAACAGGACTAACCCATCTACTATTAGCAATAGGATAAATAATACCAGCATCAAGGAGTTTTAATACCTCATTTCTTACCACATCCTTCATCTTGGGAATTAGGTGGTGTTGATGCTCCACGACTGGCTTCGCGTCCTTCTCCATATTAATGGCATGCTGACATAAAGTGGGAGAAATTCCTTTTAAATCGTCAAGAGTATATCCCATAGCTCCTCGGTGTTTCCTCAATATCTCCAATAATCTTTCTTCTTCCTTTCCTGAAAGTTTAGAGCTAATAATAACAGGATATATTTTCTTATCATCTATGTAAGCATATTTAAGATTATCAGGCAAAGGCTTTAATTCAAACACAGGATCTTCCTTAGGTGGCAAAGTGGTACCAAGATCCTCCACAGGTAGATTATGCTTGATTAATGGTGGTTGACGAAGAAGAATATCGTCAATCTCTTCTCTTTCCTTGCTGAAAACATCACTTTCGTGATCTTCCATGAATTGCTGCAAGGCATTATTAGGAGCAAGAGCAATAGAAGCAAGCTGTTCAACTCGAAAATTTTCATTAGGCGTGTCATTTTCATAAGAAGTCTTAGCAAACTTGGAAAAATTAAACTCATAAGACTCTCCATTGAACTTAGTAAAAAAATTCTCCTTCTTACAATCTATCACGGCGCCACAGGTGTTCAAAAATGGTCTACCAAAAATAATAGGACAAGATTTACTAGCCTCCTTACCAAGTACTAGAAAATCAGTAGGGTATTTAGTCTTACCGCAAAGAACTTCCACATCTCGAACAATACCAAGAGGCCAAACAGTCTCTCTATTAGCAAGCTGAACAACCACATCAATATCTTCAAGTTCACAAGCGCCAATCTCGTGCATGATTTCTTTGTAAAGCTCTAAGGGAATAGCACTTGCACTAGCACCAATATCACATAAACCATAATAGCAATGATCTCCAATCCTGACAGAAATAACAGGAATACTTGTTTTCCTATGCTTTTTAGGATGTGAGAGAATGTTAGAAGCATCTTGACAAAAAAGAATATATTCATCCCCTACATCTTTAGTAACAAGATCCTTCAATATAGCTACAGGAGACTTAATAGTAATTTGCTCATCAGGTTCTGCAGCTTTCTTGGTACTTTTATTAGACACACTTACCAAAGTAGAATACTTTTTTACCTTAGCAGGGAAAGGTGTCTTCTCAAAATAAGGCTCAGGCACAATACTATCAATAGTACAAACTTTAGTAGCTGCAGCAGGTATATGACTAATAGAATCTTTATAAGGCGCATGATATTTGTTCCAATCTTTCTTTGGAACATCAATATAAGAGGCAAAGGCCTTAAGACAATTAGCAAGAATTTGTGAATCAAGACCATAAGCAGCGCTAACACTATGAAAGTCATCGGTCCCCATAAAAGATTTAATGCATTCATAATCATAGTTTATATCTGACTTCCTACCTTTGTTGTTTTCCCATCCTTCAGCATTCTCTTGTATACGGTCAAGAAGTTTCCACTTAGCATCTTCTTTCATATGAGTAAATGATCCAAAGCAAGAAGCATCCAAGTAATCCTTATCAGGAAGAGTAAGCCGCGCATAAAAGTTATCAATAACAATATTATTGGGGAGCTCATAAATGGGGCATTTGAGCATTAGTAACTTCAATCTCCCCCACGCTTGGGCAATACTCTCTCCATCATGAGGCCAAAAATTATATATCCGGTTACGATCTTTATGAATTTCACTTGGAGGATAAAACTTGGAATAAAAGAGAGGTACAATATCCTCCCATGCCATAGATGGACCATCTTGGAGTAGTCGATACCACTCTTCAGCTTTGCCTTTCAATGATAATGAGAATAGTTTCTTCTTGACCTGGCTTGGTGAAATACCTGCACATCTGAACAACTCACATAATTCATGTATAAATAATAAGTGATCACCCGGATGGACAGTTCCATCACCTGAATAGCAGTTATCCATAATACGCCCAACAATTTTCATAGGTATCTTAAAAGGATCAATTTCAGCAGGCGGTGGTGGTGGTGGTTCATCCACATGTGTAGCAGTAGTAGTAGATGTGTTTCCAAATAGGAAACCAAATGGAGAGTTCTCCATAGCAGAGTAAAATAAAAATAAAAGACAAAATAAAAAACAATACTCACAGCGACAGTTACCTTTACCAATTCCACTCTTCAATAGCGCTGCACTCCCCGGCAATGGCGCCAGAAAATAGTCTTGATGACCCACAAGTATAGGGGGTGTATCGTAGTACTTTCGATAAATAAGAGTGTTGAACCCAACGAGGAGCAGAAGGTGTTGATGAGCGGTTTTGATCAAGGAATCACTGTAAATACTAGCAAACAGGTTTTCAGGGGTATTTGGTAATATGAGTAAATAAAGTGCGAGTAAATAAAAGACAGTAGTAACAATTGCAGCAAGTGGCCCAATCCTTTCTTCAGCAAAGGACAAGCCGGTTGTGTACTTATAATAACCAAACGTTCTCGAGGACACACGGGAGTTTCTGTCAAGAGCTTTCGCTTCATAAAGCCAATAGTCTTTATTGGTTTGATAGGTGTTATGGGGGTGAACCTGTGCTAGCGCACTACCCTTACTAGGATAAATACACACTTGTGATTATACCCCTTGCAAGCATCCGCAAATACAAGAAAGTAATTAAGATAAATCTAACCACAGCCTTAAACTCTAAGATCCTACGCTCCCTGGTGCAATGGTTTTCCAACGGGGGTTTAGGTTTCTGTCACTCCAGCAACCCCACAATCGGTAGCCAAATACACAATGCATCTCACTAGGCCCATAAATGGTGAAGTATCATGTAGTCGATGTTCACATGACACCACTAGTGAAATAGCACCACAACAATATCAAACTATTAAATATTTCTCAACAATAATTCACTACTAACATCTTGACTTCTCCCATGTCCTCAAGAACTAAACGAACTACTCACAAGACATCATATGGATCATGATCAGAGGTGAAATAATGGTAAATAACAATCTGAGCATAAACCTTAATTCAATGGTTCCACTCAATAGCATCAACTACAAGAGTAATCAACACCGGGAAAGTTTCCCCTATGAATATAACAAGATCCAACTCAAGATGTTACAGCGGGATGGCGTGGTGATGGTGGAGATGAAGGTGCTGGTGATGGGGATGATGATGATGATGATCCCGATGAAGTCCGGTGCGATGATGATGACGATGGCGACGATCTCCCCTCTCTGGGAAGGAATTTCCCCGGCAGATTTCTGCCTGTCGGAGAGCTTTTCTCTCTCTGGTGTTTTCCGCTCCGCAGAGGCGGCGGTGTCTAACTCTGAGCCCCCCCCCTTGACTTAGGTTTTCGGGGCCAATGAAGTACGCGGAGGGGCGAGACCAGAAGTGGGCCAGGGCGGCCTCACACAGGGCTGGCGCGGCCAGGGGTCAGGCCGCGCCACCCTGGTGTGTGGGCCCCCCTGGCTCCTCTCGACTCCTCCTTCTGGCTTCCTGGGTCTTCAGGGAAAATAGAATTTCCTGGTATTTTTCTGGAATTTTCCTGATCTTCAAAATATGGTCCCTTGATGGTCCTTTTTCCAGCAGAATCCTGACTCCGGCAGCAACTCCTCCAAAGATCATCAAACATGTGAAAACAAAGGAAATAACATAAGTATCAACTCTAAATATGAAATATATCAATGAATAACAGGAAATTATGATACAAAATAGTGATGCAAAATGGACGTATCAGCGGACGCCCACCAGGTGGAGACGATCAGGGGGCTCTTCGGAGCGGCGGACATCATCGATAGCCTCGACCCCAGCATCAAATGCAAGGAGGAGTCGGCGTGCTGCAGGGTGTGGGTCTGGATGGCCAATGTGTCCAGCTTGGCACGCCGTGGCCGGCTCAATCTGGATGAGCCGTTGGACGTGGATTCGCCGCTGTTCCACTTCCCCGAGCTCGGCGTCAAGGCCGACCTGCCGGTGCGCGTCGGGCCGATCAAAACTCTGTCCTACGACATGCTCCTGCACTTGGACAGAGTGCTTGACTTCTCCGTCTTGCTGGCCTCGAGCCCTGAGAGTCACATGTTGATCCACAGCGACGTGAGTGGACTACCTTCCGACCCACTCCTTGCAGAGCAAGTTTTCCCTGAGTGGGGCTCTCTCCCTGAGTTGGGCGCAGGCAGCTTTGGCGACGGAGATCCACTCCTTGGGCCTGTGGGCTCAATTCAGGAGACATCCGCCAGCCTGGAAGACAAGCTAGCGCAGCCGCATGAGCAGGTTAGCAATGAAGCGGATGCTGAGCAGCTCTTTGGGCCGCACTCCCCAAGGTCTCCTCTGGGCCAAGGGACTGGGCTTGTTGTGCTAGACGCGGAAGACGCTGCGGATGCTGATGGGCTTGGGCAGATGGACGAGGGCCTGGACCGCATCGAATCGTTCCTGGACAACATGTCGAAGCCGGTGGAACCGCCCCTGGTCCCATTCCCCCTCCACCATTCAGCCTCCACTGCCACCAAGTCCAAAGATAAGAAGAAGAAGACCACCGCCGATGAAGCTGGGAAGAGAAGCGCGCGCCTAGCGACCAAGTCAACTGCTGGCTGCATAACCATGGAGAAGGTGCGGTTCATGCTGCTCAAGAAGAGTGGCATAATTGAGGAAACTACTACGCCTCGGGCTGCGGATCTGCAGAGGTACCAGATGTGTTACAAGAAGCCCCTCACCCCCGCCTTCGTCGAGGCGGTGACCTTGCTCATGGAGAATGGGGCTGGAAGCAAGATCAAGCAGGTGGGGACGGGCCTCGTTGCGGCCTGATCCCGCCTCCATGGCAGCGCAGGTGTTCCCCTCATGTTTCCCCATGTATCAGCTTTCCTTCTGTTGTCAGGGCCGGTTGCCCCCTTTTTCTTGTGTTTGTTGTTGCTTCTATGGGTCGATGGCAGATTGTGTTGCTTCTACTTCGTGTGTTGTGGTTTCTACGAGTCCCTTAGTTTTCCTATGGAGTTATCAATTATGAACTGGAATGTAAGGGGTGCCAACAGTCCGGCAAAGCGACAAGCCATTCAGCTGTTTGTTTCAGACAAGCCTTACAATATTGTTTGTCTGCAGGAGACAAAGATTGAGGACATGACTCGGTCTTTGGTGGTTGAGATGCTCGGCCCCTGGTTTGGGGACAATTTCATTGCTCAGCCAGCTGTTGGCACAAGAGGAGGGATTCTGGTGGCTTGCACTGCTGACTACCAAATAACTAAAGAGAACCTATTGTTTGACTGCGCTACTCGATTACTGCGACTATTCTTCACCGTTCTGATCTCATGACCTGGTCAATGATGGCAGTGTACGGGCCACAGGAGGATGGGCTCAAGCAAGTTTTTATGCAGGAGATAAGGCAGATCAAGGGGCTGGTACAGGATAGGTGGATGTTGCTTGGAGATTTTAACCTGATTTCTTCTGTTGATGACAAGAACAATCCAAATATCAATTTTAGGCTCATGGGATAGTTCAGAGATTTGATCCAGCATCTTGAGCTCATTGATTATCATCTGAGGGGTAGAAGATTCACCTGGTCAAATGAAAGGGAGGTCTCCACACAAACCAGAATTGACAGAGTTATGTTGTCCAAGGAGTGGGATCTAGCCTTTCCTCTGTTTCAGCTCACCCCGACATCCTCAAATGTGTCATATCACTGCCCCTTGATGCTTGCTTTAGGTTTGAGAGCCACTGGCTACTGCATGAGGAGTTTTTGCCTGTGATTACCACTGCTTGGGAAAATCCTGTAAGATCCAATGATGCCCTCAGGATTCTTCACACTAAACTTGGCAGAACTGCCAAGGCTTTGCGCAGATGGAATAAAGGGCTTACCAGGTGGGCTAAGATGGTTTCGGAGGTTGTGGACGAGGTGATTTTCAATCTCGATGTTGCACAGGAGGACCGGGTTCTGACTGTAGAGGAGAGACAGCTTCGAAGCTATCTAAAAACCAAGCTCCTGGGCTTTGGCGCAATTGACACAATCAAGTGGCGACAACATTCTAGGATCACTTGGATCTGTGAAGGAGATGCCAACACAAAGTTTTTCCACCTCAGAGCCAATGGGAGATGAAGAAAGAATCACATTCCATCTCTGAATGGCCCTGCTGGTGCGGTTACAAAGCATGAGGAGAAGGAAGCCCTGTTGCTACAGCATTTCAGGGGACTCATGGGCTCTTCGACTGTGGCCGAGGTTGATCTAAACTGCGAGGCGCTGAAAATATCAATTCGGCTAATTTGTCACACCTTGATGCACCCTTCTCTTTAGAGGAGTTGAAGGGGGCTGTGAATGATTTGCATGCAGAGAAGGCGTCGGGACCTGACGGTTTCGTTGGAGGTTTTTTCAAGAAATGCTGGCACATCATCTCGACCGATCTGCTTGCAGCCATGAATCAAATGCATGCGCTAAAGGGAGGAAATTGGAGACTGCCGAATTCTGCCTCCATTGTTTTGCTGCCTAAGAAGAACGATGCGGTTGAAGCGAAGGACTACAGGCCGGTCAGTCTGTTGCATAGTGTTACCAAACTTCTGTGCAAGATGATGGCTAACAGACTGGCGCCGGAGCTCCATAATCTGGTCTCTCCCGGGCAAAGTGCGTTCATAAAGGGAAGGTCTATCTAGGACAATTTTTTGTATGTCAGGAATGTGATTAAGAAAGCTCACAAGAAGAAATCCCCTTTGTTATTCCTGAAGCTCGACATTGCTAAGGCTTTTGACTTGTTAAACTGGGGCTTCCTGCTTCAAGTACTCACCAAAATGGGTTTTGGGCAGAGGTGGTGTAATATCATTTCTTTGATCTTGGGTTCCTCCTCTTCAAGAATTATGCTCAATGGAAGCCTGGGAGCGCCTTTCAGCCACAGGAGGGGTCTGAGACAGGGGGACCCTCTGTCCCCGATGCTGTTCATTCTTGCCATGGAGCCTTTGCAATGCCTGCTCAAGCATGCCACTGTTGAGGAGGTGTTGTCTCCCCTAAATGTCAGGGTAGCCCGTCTTAGAGCAAGTTTCTATGCAGATGATGCAACTCTGTTTGTAAATCCTAGAAAGGTTGACATCAAGGCAACTCAGCACATTTTACAGCTTTTTGGAGCAGCTTCTGGGTTACAAACGAGCATCCCAAAGTGTTTGGCCTTCCCGGTTGCGTGTGAGGGTTTGGATCTCGAAGACGTGCTGCAGGATTTTGGTGGAACCCTTGGTTCTTTTCCTTGCCGTTATTTAGGCCTTCCGTTGGGGTTCAGGAAGCCAAAAAAGATTGAGGTGTAGCCGGTCTTCGATGCAGCAGTCAGCAGACTCAAAGGGTGGAGTGGGAAGTTGCTAAACAGGAAAGGAAGATTGACTCTAATCAACAGTGTAATAACAATGACGGCAACTTATTTCTTGATGATTGACAAGGGTATAGCTAATAGAGTTCTCTAGTTGAGTACCCCTGAGGCCCGTTAAGCTAGGCCCAATTGTAATGATAGACGAGATATGAGTTCTTACCGTATGTCAATATTGTAATCTGTATCGGACCCTACCCGATCCTTGAGACCTGGCCACCTATATATAGGGGCCAGGAGGGGACGGTGTAGGGCAGATTGAAAACAAGCCAGGTTCAGCACCCAAGTTTACTTTTGACATACACCTATTTCGACTAACCTTACCTTCGAGTTCATCCGACGCCCTATCTCCCCGATCCTAAGTCCTTCATCTAGGACATTTGTCGAGTTAACCCTCGTCAATTGGCGCCGACCGTGGGGACTCTAGGCGTTGGAATCATGAATTCAACGGCTTTTTCGCTTTTAGCCAACAGGAGTGCAGGAGTCGACGAAAATCAAGGAACAGAGGTGACGATCGGAAGTCTAAGCATCTTAATCGGACCCTCGGGTTCGACCCGCCACTCGGATTCGACGAAACCAAATCCGTCGGCAAGTGAACCCGAGACAGTAGCAATGGTGGAATCGTCGGAAGGCTCTTCCAGCGAGGTAAACTCGCCGGTCAGCTTAGAAGAAACACAAATCGCAGAAGGCGACGAAATTCGAGAAAAACTCGACTTGGGAGTAAAAGCGTTTAAAACACACAATAGTACAAGGGACTTCGCCGATGGAAGTAGTGGCATCTCCAAAAGAGTTCACCAGTTATGCGTCATTATCACTGAAGTAGAAGAAGAAAACAATAACGAGGGAAGCAAAGGGGTCGACAGGCAAGTCAACAGGGTAAAGAAGCAGAACAAAAAGGAGAAGGAGAAAGTTCACGTCTCAGCAGGAGAGTGGGGGATCATCATGTCAGCTATCAATCATGGCACAGAAGTACCCGAAGGATCGAGAAGAGAAGTTCTAATGAGATATCAGTACGCATTATACCAGCACAGGAAGAAACTAAGAGAGGAAAGAGACATGTTTTTTCAAGATAATAACAGCGTGTCAAGGGAAGAGTATTGGGATGATTATAGTGAGGACTCAGAGTACATCAGGGAAAGGCGTGGAGACCCGAAGCACAACAGAGGGGTGACGGCGCAAAGTAGGGAGGAAAGATACTCAAGAAGTATTACTCCACAGCTAGAGGAAGAGGAAGAAGACTTCGTGCAGGAAACACCAGAAGCAGCGCTGATAGCCGCACAGGCAGATCTACTAACAACGCGGCCGGAACCCGGAGATCTGTGGGAAGACATGCACCAAGCCGCAATACGAAGCCTCGGAATAGTGGAAGATAAGATCAGAGGAAAAGGTCCAGAGGCAAAATCGACAAACTACAAGGAAAGATGGAAGGAGAAGTTCAAGCACAAAATCACACAAAACGAGTCTAGCGAGTCGTCAGAAGAAGAAAGGCGACAAAAAAGGAGGGAGGACGCAAGAAATATAATAGCACATGCTCGAGTAAATAAATTGCACCACGCCTGGAGGGAAGAAAATTATGAAGACGACGAAAAAGAGATGGGCGCATTGTGCTTCCCCCGCAGGGTTCGCAAAACGCGGGTACCCTAAGGATTCAAGTTACCACATGACCAGCACAAATATGATGGGTCGCAAGAACCTACCCTATGGTTATTAGATTACCTGCAAGCGGTACAGATATTAGGGGGAACAAAAGCAACAACAATGCAAAGTTTGCAACTACACCTCATCGGCGCAGCACGGTCCTGGTTGAATACCCTACCCAATGAATCCATTGGAAGCTGGGGAGAACTCGAAAGCCAATTCACAAGAAATTTTTGCTCGACATATAAGCGTCCAGCATCACTAGAGGAAGTCAAAGCATGTGTGCAAAGGAAAGGTGAAAATCTACGTTCTTATATACAACGATGGAGTGTAATCAAAAACTCAGCAGAAGACGTCTCCGACGAAAGAGCAATAGACGCTTTTTTAGCCGGCCTTCGTCGCTCAGACCTTGTGGAAGAGATAGGAAGAACAAGGCCAACAATAGTAGCTAAATTAATGGAAGAAGCTAACAGATTCTCTGATGGAGAGGATGCGTATAATAACAAAAGAGGACATTCACCAGAAGTCGATGGAACAAGTAGACAAAGGAGAAGACACCGCAGCAGGGATAACCAAGGAAGACGAAATCAGGTAGCCGCGGGGTACGAAGCAAAGGAAGATGAAGGTTATGAAAGTAGGAAGTTTCAAACAGAGGGAGCAGGAAAACTAAGATACTCCGGCCCATCGGCCGAGGAAATGCTATATGGACCCTGTCGAATCCACTACGCGTATCTTGATGGAAAGAGAGTCTCAAACCACCAGATGAAGGATTGTAGAACTTTCCTGAGGCTACAAAGCGCCATGGGTGCAAGCCAAAGGGATGGCAAGGAGAAAAGTACACAAGTCAAGGATATCAAGTACAAAGGCTAGCGAGGCACCTAGAGTCGAAAGTTTACATATCGGCAATGATTCAACCGGTGCCTAAGTCAAAGAAAGAGTGAAAGAGCATATCCAGGCAAGTAAACCTAGCAATATCATCACCACCAGCCACCACAGAGTACTTGCGGTGGTTAGATCAACCAGTTAAGTTCAGCAGAGCAGATCATCCCAGGAAAGTTCCCAGGCCGGGCCACTCGCCAATGGTGTTAAAGGCGCAAATAGGAGGGTACGACATCGGGAGAGTGTTCATGGATGCAGGAAGTGGCATAAACCTAATATATGCTAGAACCCTGAAGGCAATGTGTATCTCACTGACAAGCCTGAAGCCAACAGATTGTTCTTTCCATGGAATAGTCCCAGGAGCCGCAAATTACCCTCTGGGAAAAATAGAACTCGATGTCTGCTTCTGAAGTAGCAGCAACTATCATAGGGAGAAGTTGGAATTTGAAGTCATGGACTGGCCATCACAGTACCACGCAATTCTAGGGCGCCTAGCATTTGCAAAGTTCATGGCAGTACCTCACTACACGTATCTAACGCTAAAAATTCCAGGACCCAAAGGAACGATTACAATACAAGGGAGCTTTGAAGTAGCCAACACTTGCGACAAGAATTCAATAGAATGGCGCAAACCTTCGGCATGACAGCAGAATATGAGAGGCTGAAAGGAGAAACCGACCATAATGTGTTACCTGACATTGGACGATCCCTGCCAGATCAGGCTTTCGACACAACGCAGGACTCGAAGAAAATCCAGGTCTACCCTACGGACCCAAACAAGACAACATCGATTGCGGTAAACCTGGATCCCGCATAGGAAAGCGCGCTCATCGAGTTCCTCCATGAGCGCTGGGAAATCTTCGCCTGGTGTCCTTCAGACATGCCAGGGGTTCCCAGGGAACTCGTCGAGCACACATTAAATGTAGATCCTAAAGCAAAGCCAGTCAAGCAACCATTGCGACGATTCGATGAACCCAAAAGGAAGGCGATAGCATCAGAATTGCATAGGCTAGAAAACGCCGGATTTATCAGAGAAATAGAAACTTCGAGTTGGGTATCCAATCCAGTCATTGTACCCAAGAAAAACACAGATGTGCAAAGAGTATGTGTCGATTACACATCCCTCAATAAGCACTGTCCAAAGGATCCCTTCCCTCTACCCCGCATCGATTAGATAATTGATTCAACAGCGGGATGTGCAAGGCTTTCCTTTTTGGATGCATATTCTGGTTACAACCAGATCAAGTTGAAAAAAGAAGACAAAGAAAAGACAGCTTTCATCACACCATATGGGGTGTTTTGCTATCAAGTAATGCCTTTCGGCTTAAAAAATGCAGGAGCAACTTATCAACGGATGATGCAAAACTGCCTCGGGAGCCAAATAGGACGCAACATCCAAGTCTACATTGACGATGTAGTCATTACCACAAGAGAAGAGGAATCCCTAATCGACAACTTGGCAGAAACCTTCGACAACCTGAGCAGGTACAAGCTTAAGCTTAACCCGACAAAGTGTTCCTTCGGTGTATCGGCAGGACAACTTTTAGGGTTCCTGGTGTCAGCACGGGGAATAGAGGCGAACCCAGAGAAGATCCAAGCAATTCTAACAATGGGGAAACCCACGAAACTACACGACGTACAGAAACTCGCAGGACGCGTCGCGGCACTAAGTCATTTTGTTGCTCGATTGGGAGAGAAGGCACTCCCTTTCTATGCACTTATGAAGAAGTCAGATGATAAATTTGAATGGACAGAAGAAGCAGACGCAGCTTTTGCGCAGCTGAAAAAAGTGCTCTCCACGCCACTAGTGCTGGTCTCACCAAAAGAAAAAGAGCCACTACTACTCTACATCGTCGCGACCCATCAGGTGGTGAGTACAGTCTTAGTAGTCGAAAGAAGCGAAGAAGGAAAAGCCCACGGCGTCCAGCGGCCAGTGTATTTCATCAGTGAAGTACTTTTTCTGACAAAACAGAGGTACCCGCATTATCAAAAGCTGGCATATAGCGTCTTTACAATAGCACGAAAGTTGCGACAGTACTTTGCGGTACACCCAATCATAGTGGTCAATGAAGCACCACTATCGAACATATTCAATAATCCTTCAGCAACAGGACATGTCTCTTTGTGGGGAATCGAATTGTCTCCCATGGACATCACGTATGAAAAAAGAAAGGCTATCAAGTCGCAAATCCTACCAGATTTCACAGCAGAGTGGTTGGAGTTGCAGAGCACAGGACCGCCAAATTTATCGAGTGTCTGGACAATGTACTTCGACAGTTCTAAGAGAGTCCAAGGCGCAGGCGCAGGAGTAGTCTTGATATCACCACATGGCGACAAACTGAAGTATGTTTTAAGGATGAGTTTTTCGCAGGCCTCTAATAATGAAGCAGAATACGAGGCTTTGCTGCATGGAATGAAGATGGCCAAGGCGTGTGGAGCAACTCGTCTAAAAATATTCGGAGATTCAAACCTTGTCGTCCAACAGGTCATCAACAGATGCGACACAATCAATGATAACATGATGGCTTACAAGAACTTATATCACTATCTCGAAGGAACATTCGAAGGATGCGAAGTCTCGCACATCAGCACAAACAACAACGAAGAAGCTGACAATTAGCAAATATCGGGTCACAGTGCCTGCCCGTGCCATCTGGAGTCTTCTGGGAAGAAATAGTGGAAAGGTCAATAAGAAGCGTCAAAAGTTTGACTACTGCAGCAGGCTCGGGGGCTGGTGCGAAAAGTGACGAGAGTGCGCCAGAACCCGAAGAAGTCATGATGATAGAAGAAACATGGATGCAGCCATATCTCGCATACATGATAAATAAGCAGTTACCAGAAGATGCAGTAGAAGCCAAGAGAATAACTCGACGATCGAAAGCATTTGTCGTGTTGCAGGGGAAATTATACAAAAAGAGCATAACTGGCGTTTTGCAGCGTTGCGTAACACCTCAAGAAGCGCAAGTAATATTAAAAGATATACATGCTGGAGTATGTGGCCATCATGCTAGCAGCAGGGCAATAGCGGCAAAAGCGTTTCGAGCAGGATTCTATTGGCCAACAGCCATTGAAGACGCAAAAGATATAGTTCGGAAGTGTGAAGCATGTCAAAGATTCGCGTCTCGACCACACGCACCAGCAGCAGAGTTACAGCCAATACCATTGTCCTGGCCCTTTGCACAATGGGGCCTCGATATGGTAGGAAAGTTACATAAATCCTGGCCAGGAGGGCATGTCTACATGCTAGTGGCAGTCGACAAATTCACCAAGTGGGTGGAAGCGGCCCCGGTAACAACTCAAGACTCGACAGCAGCAATCAATTTTATTAAGTCAATAGTGTTTTGCTTCGGTGTACCGTACAACATCATCACAAACAACGGGACAAACTTAACTTCAAAGGAATTCAAGAGTTATTGCGAAGGTTTGGGAATCAAGCTCAAGTTCGCATCCGTAGCACACCCGAAGACGAACGGGCAAGTCGAAAAAGCCAATGGCTTAATTTGCAACGGGATAAAAAAGAGGCTTTTAGCACCTCTCGAGAAAGCCAAGAGCGCTTGGGTAGATGAACTGCCCTCCGTTCTTTGGAGTCTAATAACCATGCCTAATGCAGCTACTCAAGAAACTCCCTTCTTCCTGGTCCACGGTGCAGAAGCCGTGCTTCCAGTCGAAGTTACACACGAAGCTCCAAGAGTGACGGCATACGACGAAGTAACCTCAACAGAAGCATTACAAGACGACGTCGATGCACTAGATGAAGTAAGAGATAAAGCATTGGAAAGAGCCACGCAATATCAACAGAGCCTGCGGAACTATCATAGTAGTCGAGTTCATCCGCGATCCTTCGTGGTGGGAGATTTAGTCTTACGACTCAGGCTGGACAGCCCCGGCAAGTTAGAGTCCCCTTGGGTGGGACCTTACATCATCACAGAAGTAATACCAGGAGGAGCTTATCAACTACAAGACAAGAAGACAGGAAAAGACGAGAGCAACCCATGGAATGCGAAGCAGCTACGACGTTTTTACGCGTAGAAGAAATCTAGTGACATCAGTAACTTCGAGTTAACCCTCTGAACCCAGAACATGAGGCCATAGGTCGGGTTCCTTGGGTTGAACTTGACAAATTGTACAAATATTTTACTTCTCCACTCGGGGGCTCCAACTCTTGGGTCATACGAAAGAAAGTTTATCACAATATGGAGATCTTTTATACTACTAGGTTGTACAACAACCCTATATTCTTCAAGCAATATAAATTGGTTCAAAAGAACCCGATAATATATAAAGCATATGTCGGAACAACGAGTTGTTCCCATGGCTTGTTAACAGCATCAAAACTAAGTTCTCTTATTTATTACAATATAGCATGGCAGCGAGGCAACTCGAAAAGGAGATTACATAAAGGAGATTCTAGTGGAAGTGAACTTTAGCTTCGTACTCCTTCTGGCATTGAGTACCGTCGTATATCTTCATGTCATACTTGGACGTGCCGACGTGGAAGTCGAAGGTCATGAAGGAACCTCGCTGGATGTCATGATCATCCACAAACTGTGTCCAGCCGCCCTTGAAGTACTGCTCGCCAGCGCCATCATACCAGACTTCCACCTCGTAGGGAGTACCTCCCCTAGAATGTTCACGTAGAATTGCTTCACGCAAGTCTCGCCCATCCATGAATTCGGTGAACTTTAGCGGCAGCCGTTGAATCTCACGGCATTGCGCGCCAGCGATGCAGAAAAACAAGTATATCCTCGTTGAAGAAGAAGAAGAAGTGTTACCAGGAGGTACGCTTGGACCTGGAGTGGCGCTAGGCACCTTTGGTTTATTCTTACTACCGGTCAAGCGGCCGGGATGCCGCTTCACTAGAGCGGACGACGAGGATCCTGTAGCAGCTGGAGCTGTCTTATTCTTGCTGCCACGAGGGCGACCACGACCCCACGGCGCCGTCGGGAAGCCAAGGTTCAGACAGGAGCCATCTGCATCAGCCATATAGAAAAATGGGGAGAAAAGAAACCCTAGATGACAAAGAAGATGATGCGGCGGAGGAGGAATCTGTTTAGGGTTTTTACCCTCACCAAAGGTGCTTTATTTATAAGCACATATTAACAGGCCTCCGCGAAAACAAGGCCCATAAAATAGTTACAAAGGAGTTAAATTCTGCACATAGCAGACGATAAAAACAAAGTTAAAAAGAAGGCATCATAGAAAGTATGAGAAACCTCGCCTTGGGCTCGGGGGCTTACAACAGGGAGAAGAAGAAGGAATAAGAAGAAGTCAATTTGAGCCTATGATTGACTACAAGTATCCAACCATAGCCTCGGGGGCTACTCCCATCGGGAGCGCTGAGCGCGCACCCGATAGAAAATAAAAGAATCAGCAATAAAGATG
Source organism: Dactylis glomerata (assembly GCA_007115705.1). Lineage (NCBI taxonomy): Eukaryota > Viridiplantae > Streptophyta > Magnoliopsida > Poales > Poaceae > Dactylis > Dactylis glomerata. The sequence goes on along the minus strand of QXEO01000249.1, from coordinate 609,940 downwards.
AAGAAAGCTACGATCAATACGGTACGAGCTGCTCAACATTTCGATAACCATGAAACTTCGACTACATAGTCGAAAAAATATGGAGCGACTACTCCCATCGGGAGCTACTTGGGAAAAGTTAATATAATTTAAAATTCTTTGATATTCCATCAGTCAAATAAGACTGCGACATGCTATTCTCGAGTTGCGTTATCGTAATGAAACTCGAATGCCATGATTTATCACGAAGGTAAGACCCCGGGATCCGTCTTGTGTGGCCTGGTATACGCACATGGATGCGCTCTGTTGGTATGTATCTGTGTCTACAACGCGAAGAAAATCCTGGTGGACGCACTGGGTACCCTGAGAATCACTGGGACTCATTCTTTGTAAGTCCTAAATGCAGAAAAAGAGTGGGTTTGACCGGTATCCCGAATTCAAGTCCAAGGGGATTGAATTTGAAGTTGGTGACAAGTATCTGTTCCGGCAGTTAACTGACCTCTTGATCCGTCAGAGTTGTCAGGCTGGTTCATCAAAACCCCTTGCGAAATATTATCATGAAAATAAGTCGAAAGACCAAGTCGAAGATTTGAAGATATGAAGAAGTCGAAGAATTAATCAAGTTGAAGATTTAAAGATTAGAGATTCAACCTGAATCTGCAATTCTGGTAGAATCTCAGGGGCTACTGACAAGGGTATAGCTAATAGAGTTCTCTAGTTGAGTACCCCTGAGGCCCGTTAAGCTAGGCCCAATTGTAATGATAGTCGAGATACGAGTTCTTACCGTATGTCGATATTGTAATCTGTATTGGACCCTACCCGATCCTCGAGACCTGGCCACCTATATATAGGGGCCAGGAGGGGACGGTGTAGGGCAGATTGAAAACAAGCCAGGTTCAGCACCCAAGTTTACTTTCGACATACACTTATTTCAACTAACCTTACCTTCGAGTTCATCCGACGCCCTATCTCCCCGATCCTAAGTCCTTCATCTAGGACATTTGTTGAGTTAACCCTCGTCAATGATGTTCCCGGCTGAGAGCTGGATGGTCAAGGAATTCAACATGATTAGGAGAAATTTCTTGTGGTCCCCTGATCAGCAAGCCGTTGGAGGGAAGTGCCTGGTGAGCTGGCGGAAGGTCTGTGCTCCAACTATCTATGGAGGGCTAGGGGTGAAAGACTTGCAAGCTTTTAGTAGAGCTCTCAGATTGCGGTGGGAGTGGTTTCGATGGACAGCCAGAGACCGCCCTTGGGTAGGTTCAGAAATGCCCTGTGATGAGTCTGACAAGGCCTTGTTTGCCTCTTGCACGACTATCTCTATTGGTAATGGAAAGACTGCTTCCTTCTGGGCCGACCGCTGGCTCCATGGGCGTGCTCCCAAGCAGATGGCACCATTGTGCTTTGGCCTTGCGGTTAGAAAGCACCTCACTGTGCAGGAGGCCCTGGCAAATGGGCGGTGGATGAGAGGATTGCAGCGAATGGACTCCACAGATTAGCTTGATCAGTTTGTCGCTCTATGGACTGCTCTCTAGGGAGTGGTTTTATCGTCGGACAGTGACAAAATCTCTTGCAACCTCACTTCGAATGGAGAATACTCGGCTAGTTCTGCCTATTCTATGCAGTTCTATGGCAGGATTAGAGAGCCCCACCTTGACCAGGTCTGGAGAGTTCGTGCTAAAGGAAATGCAAAATTCTTCATGTGGCTGCTTCTTCAGAATAGGAATTGGACAACTGAAAGACTGAGAGCAAGGAACCTGCCTCATGATGATCATTGTTGCTTGTGTGACCAGGAGTTTGAAACTGTAGCACACCTGGCATTGAACTGCTCCTTTGCAACCCATGTTTGGGGTTTCTTCAGAGACCAAAGCCCGAGGGTTGTTATGATGGCTGCACGCTCTACGACTATTGCGGTATGGTGGAAGAAACTGAGAAGAGGGAAGAAAGACGACTGGTGGAAAAGCGACATCACCCTGTCTGTTTATATCATCTGGCATGTCTGGAAAGAGCATGGGCGACGCGTCTTTCAGCAGGTCTCCTTGTCTCCGTTGGGAGTGGCAGGGCTAATCAAGGCTAACTTAGAGTTACTAATGCTGGCAAGAGGCAGCCCTTGATCCTATAAATAGTGCAATTACCGAGTTCTAGTGGTTTCGCTTATTTCTTGGTCTGCCTTAGGGCAAGTGTAACTCTACATGTAAACGTGGGGTTTTCCCTCTCCTATAAAGCAAAGCAGTGCTCCTGCTAGTTTACGTCAAAAAAATGTAGCTCTAATGGCTAAATGGATCTGGCGTCTATTCTTGGAGCAGAATTCCGAGCTGCTTTGACTGAAGCTGCTTAGAGCTAAGTATAGAATAAATGAGCTGTTTTCCTCACCGAATCCGGTGGGTTGTTCCCCCTTTTGGCACAACATTCATAAAATTAAGGAGCAGCTCAGGATGGGGGTCAGATTCCATCCAGGAGCTCGCTCTTCTGGAATGACTTGTGGATTGGTGTGGAACCTCTTAGGGTGAGATTTCTATCCTTTTTCCAAAAGAGCTCGGACTTTGATTTATCGATCGCCCAGGTGTACTCAGAGGAAGGCTGGCAGATTCCCTTTCGCTGGAACTTAGATCAGAATGATTCCTAGGCGTGGAGAGAGCTTTGTGGTGTGGTTGAGGAGATTGACTTGGAAGATATCCCAGATAGGATCTCCTAGCGACTGGAGCCCTCTAGTAATTTCTCGTCGAGGTCTTTGTACCTTTCGCTGTGCAAGAAACCAGAGGTGTCTCTCGTTAAGTATTTGTGGAGCTATGTTATTCCCCTTAAAATAAAAATCTTTACTTGGCAGCTAGCACGGGGGCGGCTTCCTTCGAATGACCAGATTCTGTCCAGAAATGGCCGATCCGATGGAAACTGTGCACTTTGTGGCAACATAGAACATGTTGACCATATTTTCTTCCAGTGTCCTTTGGCCCAGTTCTTATTCTAGATGGCCTAGGCACAATATCCAAGAGATTTATTTGTATATACTTTGCCGTGCAATGCTGGGCAATTTGGACTATGGCTATTGAGGGGAAGTTTCCGCGACAGCCCGCTGACTGTATATTGAAAATCATTCTTTCTTTGGAGCTGTGACGGCCCCTTCAAAGGACTAAAGACATTCAAAGGACTAAAGACAGGAGCTGCTGGACGAGCTGGTTTCACTAACCAAGGCGTTCTTCGCTTCCTCTTACTCGCCCCCAGCTTCCCCTCCAAGTCTCTAGTCACGGCAGTACTCTGGAGATCCTACATGAACTACTTTCCAGCCTGCGTGCTGTGTATGTTTTGTATTCGTGAATTTCCTATTTGTCTGGCCAGTGTGGCCAGCCCCGTATTAAGACTTCGTTGTTGCCCTTGGCGCTCCTAGGTGGCAGGGGATGTCTCTTCTGACTAAGTTGTAACCTATGTTGTTATATGGTTTTATTAAGTTAAAGCTGGTCACGAGGTGCCTTCTATCTAAAAATATATATATACGAATACGTGTATAGAGAGGGTATAGTTGTTTGCATCGCCAAAAATAGTTATCCTAATAATAATAATGCAAGATAAACACTGTGATAGATTTTTTGTCTATAATCTGAAGACAAAGTCTCGTGCCCTATTTTAGCACCGAATTTTATTTCTTTTACATAGCCTACATGACAAGTCGATCTTTTGTTTTTAGATCAATCGGCTGCATTTATTCATTCAAATCAAAGGTTTAACAAGTCACCAATACAAACGGGAGGACAACCCACCCATCTTGCATCATTCTTATTCTTACAGCCTAATTAAGCCAACCTATGTGCAACCCTATTGCACGAACGCCTGACATGCATCGTCCCGATGTCTTCAAACTCACCCAGCAGGACCTTGACCTCCTCCATGAGCGGACCCTGCATCGATCTATCCAGCTCCTTGTCCTTCAGTTTCATTGCCGACCCGAGACAATCCAACTCGAGAATCACTCTTGCTTCCCCTCTCTCCTTAGCAAAGGCGACACCCTGTTTGCATGCTAGCAGCTCTGCTCGCTCCGGGTCAAAACCCTGAGGGAAAAATGGCTGGATCCTGCTAAGAAGCTACCATGGTGATCACGCATGACCACACCCCGCCTCCGTATCCACCTTCCTTAGAGAACACCCCGTCTACATTAACTTTAACCCAGCCATCATCAGGAGGGAGCCAGTGCTCCGTCAGGCGAGAACTCTTCTCTGAAGTCGGTTCTATTAGAGCCATCCACTGCCAACACCCGCCTCGCTATCCTGTCCAGGTCTTCAGTCATCAGAGCCTCTCTAGCTTCATTACGAGCAAGCCACATATGATATAGAGGCATCAAGATAATCGCCAATTCCTTTTCCTCCAAGCTACTAAACCAATCCAGCATCCACTGCTTTAGAGTTCTATGCGAAGGCAGCAGTCCATTTGGAGTGCTCAACATGAACCCAGTATGGTGCTGGAGCACTTCCCAGATTCTAGCTGCATGAGGGCATTCCCAAAATCTATGCCGTAAAGTTTCATCACGATGGCAGACTACACATCGCACGCCGAACTTAATACTTTTCTCCAGCTCTGCCCCAATGGCAAGCCCATTCTGTGCTAGCCTCCAACTATGAACTTGCACTTTACATGGCACCTTCGCGGACCATAACACCAGCCAGCCTTGATGCTCATTTATGTTTACTAACGAACCTGCCGTACCTACCATACCCCTTTTAATCTGTTGCTTGAGGTGGTACGCCGACTTGACCGAAAACCCCCTTTTTGGTATAAAATCCTCTGGAATATTTAAGGAAATAGTTTTAAAACTATTTGTTCTCACATATGACAATATGTGAAGTTAAAAATGATTTTCAAATATTTGAGACACATAAGTTCAAAAATATTATTTTTGTACTTCAATTTCCATATTCCCTTAGAACATTAATTTTAATTTTTCAAGAAAATATATAAATTGGGATGATCACTTATGTTTATGTTTATCTATGTTCATAAGGGTTTATAACTTGAATTTTACTTACTCCAAGTATTTTAGGTCTTAATCTCAATTAGGTGAAGAACTTCACCATCAAGGTGAATGATGTGGTTCATTAAGGCATGATCTTTTGAGTTGCAAAACATTTTTTAGGTTATTTGAGTTAAGTTCTTGGATCTATTTAACATCATGCAAATGGGTTTTATTTCATCAGATTCCAAATATCTTGTAAGTTAGAGATGGATTTACAATCCAGGTGATGAGGGTTAACTCGACAAATGTCCTAGATGAAGGACTTAGGATCGGGGAGACAGGGCGTCGGATGAACTCAAAGGTAAAGTTAGTCGAAATAAGTGTCTATCGAAAGTAAACTTGGGTGTTCAACCTGGCTTGCTTTCAATCTGCCCCACACCGTCCCCTCCTGGCCCCTATATATAGGTGGCCAGGTCTCAAGGATCGGGTAGGGTCCGATACAGATTACAATATCGACATACGGTAAGAACTCGTATCTCGACTATCATTACAATTGGGCCTAGCCTAACGGGCCTCAGGGGTACTCAACTAACGGGCTCTATTAGCTATACCCTTGTCAGTAGCCCCTGAGATTCTACCAGAATTGCAGATTCGGGTTGAATCTCTAATCTTTAAATCTTCGACTTGATCAATTCTTCGACTTCTTCATATCTTCAAATCTTCGACTTGGTCTTTCGACTTATTTTTATAATAATTTTTCGCAAGGGGTTTTGATGAACACGCCTGATAGATCTGACGGATCAAGAGGTCAGTTAACTGCCAGAACAGATACTCGCCACCTACTTCAAATTCAATCCCCTTGGATTTGAATTCGGGATACCGGTCAAACCCATTCTTTTGCCGCATTTAGGACTTACAAAGAATGAATCCCAGTGATTCTCAGGGTACCTAGTGCATCCACCAGGATTTTCTTTGCATCGTAGACACGGATACATACCAGCAGAGCGCATCCATGTGCGTATACCAGGCCACACAGGATGGATCCCGGGGTCTTACCTCCGTGACAAGTCACGGCATTCGAGTTTCGTTGCGATAACGTAACTCGAGAATCTCATATCGCAGCCAGATTTTAACTGAAAATATTCAGGTTTAAACAACCATAAAACTAGCTCCCGATAGGAGTAACACTCCTGCACTACATTTACTTTTAATGCTTTTCCAAGAAATATTGTCGGGTGCGCGCTCAGCGCTCCCGATAGGAGTAGCCCCCGAGATTATAGTCGAAAAAAATACTTTTTCGAGTATAGGCTCAAATATAATGTAGTCCATCATACTTCAACTCGAAATATTTTAGTAATACATTGTCATTGAATACGCGTCCATTACTCCAGTTAGAAGTTGTATTCAACATTCTTGAAATTAGTAGCCCCCAAGGCTATAATCGACAGTCCTTCTTGTATAGCTTCTTCTATTTTGTCAGCGCCATCCTTCTCCTTTCTTATATCATCTTCTTTATGACATCAATGAGTACATCACTCTGTATGAGTGCGAACCGTTTTATGGGCAGCACTGTAAATTTATCAATTTTTTTGACCGTTAGTGGGCTGCCGTTTCCGCTCTTTGCGCCACGTCTCAGCCCACGTTCCTTCTCTCAGAAGGTATATAAGAGGGGTAGTGGGGAATTTTACTGTTTACCAGCTCTTTCTCTCTGCTGCCGCCACCATTGCCGATCTCTGCATCCTTCTCCTCTCGCGCATAGCCCCCAGCCGCAGATTGATAGATGCGCGTAAAGCACCTGGCGACCAAGAACACCATGACCAAGGGAAAGGCAAACTCTACGACTAGCTGGGTGACCTCCGCCATCACAAAGAAGGAAGTGGAGAAGGCCAGGACGGATGGCCTCATCTCCGATGATGACTCCATCCAATTCCCTAGCATCGAGCGGATCCCGGAGCCCCCGAGCGGTTATCGGGTAATGTTCCTTGGCTTCCTCCTCCGTGGCCTTTCTCTTCCTGCCCACGAGTTTCTCCGTGGGCTTCTTTTTGTTTACGGTGTGCAGCTTCATCAGCTCACACCCAACTCTATTCTCCACATTGCTTGCTTCGTGACTCTTTGCGAGTCATTCCTGGGCATTGAGCCCCATTTTCTCCTCTGGAGGTCGATCTTCCGGCTCCGCCCTAATGTTGCTTTGTCCAGAAAACCCGAACTGGGCGGAGCCATTGTTTCTGTGCGTCCTGAGGCAAAATATCTTGAATTTTTCATGGCCGCGTCTGTCCAAGGGTGGAGGACCAAGTGGTTCTATATCAAAGACCGCAAGGCCTCTCCTGAGGATCAGTATGGTCTAGCCCCCTTCGACGCCTCCAGGGAAGTGAAGAAATTGGCGTCGTGGGATGCTCTTCCCTCAGATGCAGAAGTACAACAAATTCTTCCTCTTCTCTCTTGCATTCAAGCTCTGAAAGGATGCAAAGGAGGCGCTTTGTCGGGTATCCAACTCATGGCATTCTTTGTGCAACGTCGAGTTCAACCCCTACAGCATCACCTTACCAATCTTTGGAGCTATTCTGGCTTGGAAGATCCTACTCGCGTCTCTGAAGATTTGATGGAGAAAGAAGATATCGACAAGCGAGTCAGGAGTCTCACCAAGCTTACCAAGGAACACGCGGTTGCTGATCTGACTGCGGATTACTTCGACTCCGTGCACCCTCTACCCGACGTATGTATCTGCTCTACTTTTTATTCACTTGTTGTCGAATTTTGTTTGCTTTGAGTTACGCTTTTCTTTGCCTTTCTCAATCTATTGACTTGTTCGTGTGCAGGGGCACCAATTCCTTATTTCGCGCCCTCCTCTTCTAGAGGCAGGGCCCCTTCCGGCTGATCTGGCCTCGTCTGTATCTGAAGCCCCTGAGGCTGATGAGAATCAGGACGGAGATGATGCCGAAGAATCAGAAGAGGACACTAGTTCGTCGACATCGCCTCCTCCTGCGCTCCCTGAAGATGCTGGTGTCGACAAGAAGAGGAAGCGTGTCAACGAATTCGCTTCTTCGAGTTCTGCAGCGGCTGAAAAGGCCTTTGTTCTTGTAGGAGATATGGAATACTACGACCTCCTGGCATCGTAAGTGCTTTCTTCGAGTTCCTCGCTTGCACCGCACTTGCCTTATTTCTATTGAGTTATTCATAGCTTGCTTTCTTCTTGTAGAGATGACGAGGAGCCACCAAAAGATAGTACAGTTGCTCCTTCGATTTTGCCTGTGACCGTTGACGAGCCTGCTAAGCCAGATGTTGTGCCGAGGGTTACCAGGGCTTCTATCAAGAAGATTCCTCAAGCCTGAAGCCTCAAATGCTCGAAGAAGGCCAAAGAAGCCGACGTTTCTCTTGAAGCCCATGCATCTACGGTTTCCCCCGACGATGTGAGTAACTTCTTTTGACTTCTTTTCTTTGTATACACTTGTGCTCTTACACGTCCTTTCTCCCAGGCGTTGTTGAAGAGATTCGTCGCCTTGGGCACTGAATGCACTGGGTACCTAAAGGTTGCGAAAGCTTCCGAAGGTACATTCGACATCTAGTCATTATTTTTCCTCTACGCTTATCCTTTGTTGAGTTTCTTTACTTGACTTCCTTTCTTCCTCCACTGCAGCTGCTCTGGCAACAGCCAATGCTCGAATTGCGTCGCTAGAAGCCGAGCTTAGTGCCTCGCAAAAGGTCTATGATGTTGCAGCCGCTGCCAAAGCAAGTTCTAAGAAATCTCAAAAATCAGCGCTTGGTAAGGCGAAAAAGGCTAAAAAAGCTTTGGCTGACACCAACAAGGAGCATGCTCAGCGAGAGCAAGCTGTAACAGAGCGCCTTCGCACATTGTCTACTTCTGCTGAAAGTAAGTTCTTTCGTCTTGTCTTTTGTTTCGGCTTCTACTGTACTATTTATACTTGCTGATACCTTTATTTCCTTTCTTTTTTCCTTTATCCTACTCTGTTGTGCAGGATTCACCGGGGTATCTTCATCGTCTTTACAACCTGGCGATGATCCTCTGCTGACCGTGGTTAACCTACTCGAGGCAAACTGGATATCTATCCAGGAGACTTTTGAGTTGGTTAGCCGCGTTCTGTCGCGACTGTTCGTCGGGTTGTGGCCGAAGAAGAAGGCAGAAGTTCCAAAGGACAACTTGGATAAGCTTGCCAAGGCCTTCGATACAACTGAAGACCCCACCCTCCAGCTCAAAGGGCTTTCTCTAAAGCGTGGTGCTGAGGGTGCCATTGCACTTTCTTTTGCACATGGTGCGGACTTCGACTGGGAGAAGGTGAACTCTCCCCATGGCCGCACTCGTGATGAGATGAAGGCCTTCTTCGAGAAGGCGAAGAAGTTGGCGGCTGCACTTGCGATGATTATTTCTCCTTCAGCAGCCTCCATGGCATCTACTACGCCACCTCCAGCGATGGAAGACCCTGCGCCTCCATCGACTATTGACGAGGAAGTTGTCATGCCTTCTTCTGCCACAGAGCAAAATGCTGAGGTGGCGTAGACTCGGCTTCTCTGTAGCTTTTATTTCCTCTTTTGAATGTAAAAACTCCTTAGTCACTTGCAACCCGAGAACCTTAGTCCAAAGGGGTTTTGCACTTATGTAAATATATTTTCTTCTTATGAAGTCTTTTGCTGCCTCTCTGAAAATGTTCCTTCTTTCTTTTCTTTTGACCTCTAGTCGACGCATGTCAATGATCCTTTGACTGGCGGACCTGCTCCTTCCTCTGCTCGCGAGTTCTGCTCAACGATTTCGTCGCCTCCTAGTCGATGCAGTCAATGCGCAGAGTACTCTTCGAGGATTTCTGATCTTGAAGCTCGCCTAACTTTGGCTAAACGTCAAGCCCAGATGGCTGTGAGCAAAGCTAGCAAACTTGTGGTTTGACAAAGCAAATGTCTGTTCTTGATGATAAGGTGTCAAGCTTGACTGCGAAGATTTTGCATCATGAGGAGTGCAATTCTTTTGTCCTTGGCATTATTGAGTCAGCCTGCGAGATGTTGCGATGTAAGTTT